>DWTO01006204.1:0-10187 GCA_018244755.1 Jemadia pseudognetus
CTAGAAACTCGGGTAAGTGAGAAACCTCTATAAGAGAGAAAGAGATTGCGGTCCCTTGAGCTCTCACTTATCCAGGTATGACTGTATATAGCACTGTTTTTTTAAGTAACAGAGGTCGAGCACGGCGACTATTTGCAGCAATATAGTCGCGCGACGAACGCAACACAATCGCGATGCTGTCGCGGGTCGTATAGTTGGACCTACTCGTATGTAGCACCGCGACCGTCACGCTAGTCTACAGCATTGATAAAGCCTTTAACCCCCCACTCTTTTACTCGTAGTAACGATACAGTAGCGACACTAAGTCGCATCTGTCGAGCGTTGCAAATGTATCTAAGGCCTAAGCAGCAATGCAATTGCGCGTTTACGACACGTTTACGACACGCACTACAGTACTGTTGCAAAAATCGCCATGGGCAACCGCCCTAAGGTTTAACTATTACATTAGTTAAAACTATTGAAAAAGTGAGTTTGGCACGAGAATTAGCAAGCGGGAGGTAGCTGGCGTGGGTGTGGAACTCAGGTCAATGTCACCAGCCCAGTTTATAGAAATAGTCATAAATAGAAAAGCTCGAATCAAATCCTTACTTCGCATTCCTGTGTATTATTTAACGTATCTTCTATTGCGTGATGAGGTTCAATATATGGTTATGGTTTAAAAACGTACATTTACGCCTGTATCCCTGAATAGATAGGCAAAGAAATATAGTACTCTCCCACGTTCCACCAGTTACGTGTACATCCTACTGTGCCATATGTGGTGAGCCCGTTCTCATCAACGGATTATTTTCAGGCTCCGAGCCACTACTAAAAATCTAAAGCAAAAAAATCCAGTAGTGCCCGACCCGGGATTTGAACCCATGACATCTCGATCAGTCGCGCTGGCAACCAACACGATCAACGAGGCTGGTCCCTATGTCATAATGTAAACGACCAGCTACTTCTTTGTTTCTTTTTAAATCTTCGTCAACGCAGGAACTCTATTGTGCCAGACATGTTATAAAATACAGATTATTATAGACATACCTATTCGTATAAATAAGTTAATGATTTCAATTCGTCTCGATTGATTTCGCGACTAGTTCGAAACTAATAAAACATCGCAATAAACAGGCAGCCCTAACAGTCAGTTAGAACCTGCAACAAATCATTCGCGTCTCAACATTGTGCCCACACCGTACCGTTAGAGCTTATCGCAAAGCTCGCTAACAACTCACATAGCACAGAGCTTTCATTGTCACACCGTATAGGTACCTCGTTCTCCTTACTTTACAGAACTCCTCAACTTCCAATGTATACTCGACAATAGATTGCAACAAGTTTGGTTAGTACCTCCATTTCTTGGTTTATACGAACTGCTAAGTTCGTTGTACGAATAAATTGCGACTACCCGCATAATAGTACACTTAACACCTAGCTGAAATCAGAAATTAATTTGATGAAATATTATTTATTAATCGTTGGTAATTATAGTATTAAAATTTAATTATAAATTAAAAGAAGCCTATATTGAGTAGTGTACTGAAACAGGCTGACAATGATGATGATGACAATATCATTGACCATTGTCATAAATAAATTAAGACCAATTTATCAGTCTCATATGTGGTTAAGTCTGCTGTGAATGATCTATCATGCATTTAAATCGGATCCGATCCGCTGCTACAAAAAATTAGAGCACACCAATCGCAAAAAACACTCGATAAATATTGATCGTCCTGTATAAATAACCCTAATACATACATAAGGAAGTATCGCTGACCGCACCGGTGTAGTTTGACACTTGTCAGTTGTGTTCTAAATATTTTTTCAGTTTTTTTTTATTTGACTGATACTGTGTCTTATTAATATATGCAGTTCAATGTTACCTACATTGGACGCGGTTTAGCGTACCACGTACATAAATTGGAGCGTATTACAGCGATATGACCAACAAACATACAATCTTTGTATGCTTTTTATAGCAGCACGGAACGGCTTGCTCTAACAAGCATGAGTTGCGATACAAATTTGAATTATTCTTTAGTTTCGAAAAAAACGTTTTTTTTTACTAAGATTAAACAAAAAAATTTCAAGGATTTTGAATTACTTAGATTACTTCAATTATCATAAAATGTTGTTTAATAATTAAAATGTTTTGACTAATAAATTATCATTTTAGTATTATTAAAACATGCCTCCACGAACCATGAAACTATGAATGTGCAATGTGTTACCGAGTTAATTAAAATAATTACCGTCGCAACGATTGCGGGTTTAAAAAAATACTCATGTACATACATATGTATATTGTTACAGTTTGTTGTATATCTCGTTCTCGTGACGTAATAATATTTTTTTTATCATTAAATTAATGTCATTTGTATTAGGAGCATTTAAATGATTGAATTAATTTTATGTCAAAATTTTACGAGCACGTATCTTCCATCGTACTGTTTGAGTCCAGTATTTGAATCACGCATCTTACACAATAATCAATATTTATGTCATCATTCTCATCATAACCTTTTTATCGTTTTATTGTTGGCCACGATTCTTCTGCCAGAACGTTTAAGGCTAAGGTGGCCAACTGCAAATACCTGAGCAAACATGAAAATACAAGCTTAACCATCACGTAACAGAATGACGCGAGATAATAAGATAAATTTGATGTACGCATTGCGCGTAGCTAACATATCTATATTAAGATGATGAATCATGACAACAATGAATGATGAAAAACTTCCTTGAAAGATAAATTGATACAAGTGGTAATAAACAACGGGGAGTTGCGCAACGCGACATATCAATACTCGTAGAGTTCATTAAGATGTTTTAATGATTAGGTAATCGTGATAAACCTTTATTCAAACAATGCTTACAAAAGCACAATGTTGGAAACGAATCAGATGAATGCTTTTCATCCATATAATAATGCTTCTAAGCAGTTAGCGCAACATTTTCTTCATATCTGTTTTCGAAAATACACTGATATGGTACGAATTGACGATTGAGTTTGAGATTGGTAGGAATAAGAAAGGCATCAATGAATACTAAAGAAGTTTCTAGAACAACATGGAAATAGGCAGTGTACTATTTAACTTAATATTACAGATTGGGTGAGTTTATAAAGTTTTCCCATGTATGCAAGAATTATTCTTGTTGGAAGTTAAGCATTCAAACTCATAACTCCGGGAAACAATGCATCTGTTCCTTCAACAATGTTCCTCCTCCGAGCACAGGTAGCACTTCGATATCATTGAACAGCTATAGGTATGAGTTGCCCAGAACATTTACATTTAACATAAGCAACCCATCAATTTTATTCAGAAGCCAAATTAAATATATTACAAAGAAATGTAACTAAAGAGCAAATACTATTCACATGATAAGAAAATTGAATATGGACAATTTACATCAAACGCAAAAGCAAAGCAGTCGAATTTCCAATTTAAATAACAAACAGCTCATAAATTGTCCAAAGTACGGTCACAATCGCGATAAAAAGCTGTGACACGACAAGACATGGCAAAACAACAAGATTTCTGCTGTCTCTGTACAATGTTTACGCAAACCGAAGTGACGAAGCGTCTGATACTATCATGGCTTCGTTAGTGCTTATCTGCGCGATCGCACTGTCCTACACCTATGGAGTTGGATCTGCGTTGACAGCTACAAAAGTGGCGGGAAAGCGCTGCCGGCATTTCGTAATGTAGCGTTTATTCAATAAATTTCTAAATAGCCTCGTTTTATAGATCGCGTGTTATAGACACTATTGTATCGGATGAAAATAAAGAAATGAGCTTAGATTTATTATTTCAAATATCATCATCATTGAACATTTTTATAGCTCCTCTACTGCACACAACTCTCCTCTCAGACTTAGTAGTGAAGGCTTTGGTTTACCTGGCAATCGTATACTCTAGTGCACGTTGGCAGAACTATACAATAAATTTAAAATTGTTACAATTGAAACGCAATAAATAAAGCATATGCTTTAATCGCTATCTTATCAATCTTTTAAGCATCTAAGTTATCTATTATTAATAATGATGACTTCATGTGAAATGTATTGGTTTAATAACGAAGTACATTATGAAACGTCATTATTTGTTTTTCAAAAACTTATCCTGCAGTGCTGCTCAATTTTCAATTATTACACCACCACCGGACGGGCACCACAATTGAAAAAGTAGATTATTTTTTTGTATGCCCTATTTGGACTGAAAAGTGATTCGTTTTACATACAACAACGTTGGAGTTAATAATGAGCTGCTCACAATGTATTTTGTATAGGCAATACCAGTTCACACTTTCTATCTCGCGGCGCTAGCTCGCCTAACTTAGACCAATGTCTGACAGACAAGCACTTAGCTCGGCTTATTACATTGGCAGTTAAATCGAATGAAAATCAATGTTGTCCGCTTTCACTAAGTAATTATATTTCTTCACGTACACCACTTGCTCTGTGGGTTAATGTGTATTTGTATACATGGACATAAAGAGTGGGCTCAGTGGATGCCTTGAGAGATGCCGCCCAGGTCTAATAGCGGAATAACGCCGGGTGATGATGTTGATGACATATTATTACTAAATTTACTGTATATGATATATCAAACATAATTAACCATACCGAGGCTCTCAAATGTGTTCAATCCGAAATTAGTGAAAAATATAATAAAATTGCTTATGACACTGCATATGAAAAAATAATCAGACGTAAGGTTTTTTTTTATATAGGAACTATTTAATCTGGATTCCCGGATATTTAGCTAAAATACCCCTAGTTGTTTTTTAATCGTAATTAAGTTGTTGTGTATTAATATATTGATTACGTAGATAGATGAATCAGACGTTCAGTTGAAAAGTTATCTTTGTGTATGTATAATTTAAATAAAAAGTGAACGTTTTCGACAATTTTAAAAATATTAATTGAAAGAGAGAACACATTTTCCCATGAATCTTGGCAGAAACCCATATATGTCGGGATGTCAACAATGCTCATTGATACAGTTATTTCCAAGCACAGTGATAAACATCTAGACAAGATGGCGATAAAACTCGTTGAAACCTGTATGTCCATGTGTGTGAAATGATATTACACTGAGGTAATCTTTCGTGTTTCTTTGGTAGGCAGCTAGGCAGTACTATAATGCTACAGGACCTTAATTAAACATCTTTCAAAATCTCCCCACATCTTTAAGGCAGAGAAAACGTTCATAATTTAAAAATATTATTAACGGTCATATGAAAGACATTGAAAGAATTTACAATATTATCACTTTTATTTTCAAAATGGCTAGATGCCAAACCGTCTATGACGTCACGGCGCCGGTCGCGCCCACCGGGTGTTGCCAACAAATTGCATACTTGTATAAGCGAAACTTGGCGGAAGATCGGCGAGAGTTGCTTACGGTGTTTAGCAAACTTTTGAATGTTACGAACCTAACTATATTTATATTTAGCTAAACACTTTTAGGTCATAAAATGTAAATAAGTTTAGCCGTACATACATGTTCGTGTACGCATACGGAAAGATGAGGCATTCTGTTTTAGTTACATCTGTGACAATTCTTATTACTTCTTTAATAAATAAAATGGATATTTACACATTGTAATGAACTCTTGAGGTAGGCTTAGATGCTCAATTATATCTCGATAACATAAGTAATTTCCACAGTTATGGTTACGATACCACACGAATGCAAATTGATAACACACTAACTTGTAGTTCCGCAAGATTGTTATAGGTATTGCCAGTCTTTTAAAATACTTATTATACAGTAATACAGATAACTCTCGATTGAAAGTCAGTTACGTATAAAAATAACTAAGATACATACCTGTAAAGTTCCTTGGAAACGATTTCTCTGTTTTGGCCATCGTGCTCTGTATAGCTACCTGCAAAAAAATAAATCATTAATATTTAAATCACCTCCAAACAAGTGATCGACATTGACAGTGTCCAATGTTGTGGATACATCGCAGAGAAATGACACGGTAACCTCATTTCTTTTCGTAACTGTTTCTGATCTGACGGGTGGCTAATAAGATTCCCGTCTCGTATGTTATTGGCATATTCAGCGCGAACAAATGACCATGTGTGTTCATTGCACAAGTCACTGGAGTCATAATCCATACGAGATGTATCAATTAATTAGCATCATACAAATATTCGGTTAGTGAAACAACTAAACTGGGTATTACGGTTGATATAATTCTAATCGAATTTACATATGTTAAGAACAACTTTTTTTATATATAGATTTTATGTTAGTCCAATTTGTTAGTCTTAATAAGGAGGAAACACTTATAGATGTGTTTTTTGCAACGTGTAACGCACAGCGTTCACACCGTTAAGCCCACAAGACATTTCGCGGGCCGGTCGCGGCCGGCGCCACTAACGGACACCGGTTTCTACTTACGGCGACCGTTGCGAAAAATAACTTTAATATTACTTTTGCAATTCTATTATTTACAATTCAATAGATCTCTGCTCGCTGCCTACTGGCTATTTGAACACGTCAATCGAAATACGCGTAGGTATATGCCAGTGTCAAGATGTATTGAATTTTTAAAGTACTATTAAAATTGTGTCAGGGATTTGACGGGCATTTAACTAACACATACTTCAAATTTAGAAATAGTATTGAGTATTACATTAATTTACTTGTACAAACTGGGAACATATTTTATATCATAATAGGGACATGATAAGTAATATGTCAGACAAATTAGGTCACAAATATAATTTATAACATACAGTACAACTTTTTGGGGCCACAATCAATTGAAGCAGGTGCGTGAATGGTTCTGATGTCCGCCTCCCCGACCCGGAATCTGGGGCTCCAGTCATCAGACGCACAATTAGTTTACTTTTAATGGTATCGATTTACAAAAATACGCCAACACAAATATAAATCGTTATTTAATCTTAATTACCCACCTACACAATATGGTGTAACAGTACAAGATATTCGTTTTAGGGAAAAGGGCATCTGAGATTCCGCGTAATATAATTCGTGGCACGTGAGGTCTTCCAATTAGCCCTTGATCGACGTGGTGTACTGTGACCTGAACTGTTCTCGGAACCAAATAATAATCCTGACCACATTCTTGGCTTTTTAGTCTTCTACTTAACCGAAGAGCCCTTAAGATTTCTTAGTATTCGTTTTTTTTATATAATGCATACCAGATGTATACATATGTATATACAAAAACGTAATATAACGCATGCAGTCCTCAAAAAGATAGGCAGAGGATTATAATACACTTCAACGTTTGACCAGTTACGTATACATAATACATTCCTAATATGCCATACCTAGACCCTATTGCCATACACCGGGTACAAATCGAACGAGTAACTAATAGGAATTTCTACTAGAAAATCTGAGATGGAAAAGCCCAACAGCATCCAACCCGGGATTTGCACCCAGGACCTCTAAATAAACGTCGGGCCTGCAAGAACTCGGTTAACAAAATATGTAAATAAGAAGACTAGTTTTAGGATTTTAATTTGTTCCCTATTTCTCACTTTGTCCTGTGAGGCCTGTTCACACGTCTTCAGAAACATTGAAAGCGAATATATCCACGAGATGTTTCCCTTCCGCGTCTGTTATGTAACGTCAGGGAACTGATTCATGAACACGTACGGCGCTCTTACAATCCGCACAGAAGCAGATGGAGCCGCAGTAGAAGCGTAGCTGTTAAGCGACAATGCGCCCGCACTGCCAACATAATGCAGGAACAACTCTAGCACGAGTGCACGAGTACGAGGAGAAATTTTTACTCACAGAGTACGTTCGTTATTTGTGAATATAAATAGCTCATAATAAACCTACGATCTCAGATAGGTTTGTAATTCTTCGAGCTATGTCGAAAAACCGTAAGTCAGGGTAGGTAACTTCTAATATAATATTTTGAACAGTGGATCCAGTCTTCTAGAATTCTAGATCGTCGCGAATCGTGTGCACGTGGTTACGGAAACAAGGCGCAAATTTTCGCAGTGCCTGCATCTATTTCGGGGCCGCCACCAAGGTCGGAGAACACACGCGTCAATACAACATTATATGTTTACTCGTAGATTCAATAAATCGAATAACAAGGACTCCTTTTGCAAACATTTACATTGGACCCACCACAAAAGATATACATACATATATGTATATTATGTGCATATCTTTAGAATAGACAGAATAAACTTGGCATTTCCAATAGTAGTTCGGGAATTACGGGAGTGATGTTAAGTTTTTTTAGGTACGATAATGTTGCCAATTCCAAAGTTCAAATACCAGGATATGAATTTGGAAAAACCAAGAAAATTCAGTTTAAAAATACAAGAGCAATAGTTCATTAATATGTAGTGAAAATGAGGTAAATGAAATGCACGAAATAACAATATGTATATATACGCAACGTAAGGATTGCAGAAGTAGCGTGCAAATTTTATCAGGACACTTGCCTGACCCAATCAACAGGTTCATGAGTATCCAGGACTTCCCGGGACACTACAAAAACCAAGACATATCCCGAGAAAACAGGATGGTTGGCAACTCTAACGTATGAACATGTGAGTAAGATTAGCATATCCTAAACATTAATGTCGATGGACAGGTATAGGAGCAGACCAGAACAATTATAAACCTGAACATGACATACACATTAAGACATACATCCTTACTTCCTGTAAAATACCAAATGAATTAAAAACTCTACAAACAGAAAAGGCATAACTAACATTCTCTATACTAAAAATACGTACATCAAGAGAAATGTTTATCCCCAATGGTCTCCCATTGTCATTAATTACTAAAAGCTTTTTATCCAATAATAGAGTTAAATGGCGTTCAAGTCATGTTTACGAGCGGCGCAGGTGGCGACTTCGTTAGGCGCCGAGAGCTGAGCGGTTAAATAATAAACACAACTAAATTGCATTGCCCGTATTGACTGTTGCCGTTTAAAAATCTGATCATTATTCTTTTCAACATTATTATTAGCCTATTATTTTAAAAATAAACATAAATAGCAAGATTATGCCAAAAACGTTATTAACATGTCTTGAACGCACGCCACATTAACTCTGATGCTTATTGACTGACAAGTAAGTCAGTAGCATTTACGATGCTCGAGTCATACAAAAAAGATTCTAATAGCCGTTTATGGCAAAATACTTTGTACCTTTGTCCTCGATTACTTGGAAACAGCATTGTGATGAAACAAATAACTGGCCGGCGACGTCTTAGTGCAGATAATTAAAAAAAACGTGCCGTTCGCCAACTACCTTTAGGAACCTCTTCCGTGAGCTGAGCGCGTATTAATCGTATTTTGACTTGTAATTAGGATTCCCTAGTATATGACGGTGTTGCTATTGTTGGTGGTGTGTGTGTGACTGGTGTTTATACGGTGGTGTATAAAAGTATGATATTCTATAACACACAAACCAGTACGATAATTTTTGTGCCCACTGTACAATCCAACAACGAAGATAAAATTTCTATAATGCAATTAGCATATTCTTGCTAACACTTTCCACAGAACAATGTTCCATTTTGTACATTAACGTGACAAAAAAGCGACAAAAATAACCTTTATATCTATAGCAGTAACCGCAAGGGGAAAAACCAGTGCTTTTGAACAACGCACTGATATTATATTGGTCACAACTGTCAGTGAATTATTCTGCAATCTGGGACACTTCATGGCATATCGAGATTGCTTAACGCTCGTTACGAACTGCAAATATATACTGTGCGTGGGTCTCGGTAAGGTCACTCGCAGATGAAATCGTTACTCATGTACTCAACATTGACGGAACAAAGTTGATACACCACTTCACTAAGCCGGTTTCAAATCCAGCCAACATAGATCGTAACTCTTCATTTACATCACGTAAAAAATTACACAATTAAAAAACAAATACACCAAAATATCGATCAAGTAACAAACATTTTATAAGTTAATTACTAAAATCAATTCAATCTAACAAAAAGTAAATAAAGTAGGCTTGCGAACGAGCTGGCGACTGAACCTTTGCACCCAGAATTTAAACAAATATAAACATACGAATTTGTATACACATACGAGCGGATGAGAAAAAATCTCTATACCTAGTATAGCTACATCGTGCAAAAATAATGGCGGGAAAAAAAGGAAACTATTTAAATAAAGAACATAACATTATTTTTGTCATGAGTACGAATAAAAAA
>DWTO01006205.1:0-10184 GCA_018244755.1 Jemadia pseudognetus
GACCCGGGAATCGAACCCGGGACCTCCCGATCGTCAGTCGCACTTGCAACCAACACGACCAACGAGGCAGTAAATTAGTAATTCAAATTAATTTAAATATAAAGTCTTACAATATATTAAGTCCCAAAAACATTATTATTAAATGTTTATTATTATCATATAGGCTAGTACACACTAGTATTTGTTTTTTAAGTCTGTCAGCTATTAGAATGTCTGAATTAATATTGTCGTCTTTTTTGTTATGCTTTGATGCTATAATATGGTGAGCAAACAAATGCTTTATCAGTAACATCTATCTAATAAACACTTGACATTTTCCATCACGAGGATACCTACCTGCTGCTTTATTCTAATTAGCATCAGTTTTTGTCATCTCGAATTTTATTATGACGTGAATTGGTATTTTATAACATGTAGACACTTCCTCAATAAGACTTGCTCTGCTAACATGCCTTTCTAATAGGTGTAAGGGAGATTCTTTAATAATTATTATTCTAATTGCAAGTAGTAATGATACTTATACAAATAATTATGTAAGAGTGTTTGTAAAAGTCCTTAACCTATCATCAGATTCCATCGGTGGTCCATGAGAGTTGTAATTTTCCAATAATCAATCGCTTTACAATCAGGCAGGTACCTACGTAAACTTTACAATTTAAAATTCAGCGAACGCAAGAATCTTATTTGAATTCCAGAACAAATTGATAATAATCAACTGCTACCAGGTCTACATCGTTATGACATTACTGTAATCTACTAGATCTGAGGTGCTCAAACTTTAACATTGTCCAACATGTGAAGGCTGAAAAATAACACAGCAAAGATATTTAACCTCTTAATGTGTAAGATCACGGAATTGATCCCCAACTCACATGGCCTGCGTGGGCTTTATGAGCAAAAAATCCTCAGGGAAGGACATGTCAAACAAATGTTTTAATTCTTGTAACATGTCTATAAATGTAATTGATAAAATTGGAAATTGCAATATGATTCTAAGATTACACTAGATTTAGTGGTTTTTAAAGATTTGATAACATAACGCAAAGTCTTATAATACAATTTTTGTCAGTACCTAATAAATTATTTTAGGTGCATTTTGGATCAGAACAGTGATAAATGGCTGTAATGTGTATATTCCTAGGAATATTACATCCAGGTTGAGTATCGCTGGGCTAGACTGTACGCAGTCGCGCAGTGGCAAAGCACGCACGGTTCATTTGTAAAGCGCCACGTGGTGCCATTTTATAATTTATTAACATTTGCCTTTTCCAACGCCCTCAATAAGTAATACGTATCACTACTATTTCCAGTTTATGGATGGAATTTAATGTTGAACGGGTTCGCCATTATGTATATGCTGACCTACGGTATGTAACGGATCAAAATTAATATGAAAGTAAACAAAGTCTTTATAAGACTTGGTCTTTATAAGTAGTGTTTAATATTAAAAAATCATCTCATTTAGTAACATCGACAATTCTAATAATAATGATTTGTTGTCAGCATCAAGAATAATACGTAAGTTATTAAAAACGACCGCTATCCTACACACAATTATTTCTGATCAGATTAAATACGGAAGCCGAGAACGCATCGACTGTATTTGTGACATTCAATGATTATTACAGATAAAGAATTATAGTTTTTTCATAGTAAAATGACACCCGATTCGAAGATATTTGCATATAAAATACGCATCCGGTGGAGATAAGTCGCAGGTGTCATTGTTGTTGTATTCTATATTAGGATTGTATATTAGAAGGAGTAAAAAGCCGCATTTTTAGTTGTATTTACATATATTAATGTATGGAGATACGTTAACCAATTGGATATTAAAATACTTCGCCAAATTATGTTTTTGGCTCTTTGGTTTTTGGTACAAGTGATCGAAGGTACCGACGTCGTTTGTTAATGAAGGCTTTGGATCAAAATGTATGCATTCATCTGAAGGTATGTATCACCAGCGCAAGGGTTCATCTTAGCGTGCTGTTCCGACAGTTTGCAATTCAGCGTTACCTATGTGGCGTCGCCATATTACAACAGTACCTAAATTTGAATATTAACTTATTATCATGTAAGATTATTCATGTATTATAAAGAATATTGGTTTTTGTTGCCTCCTATACACACCTGTTGAAAGATTCTAATGAAATTGTTCAATGAAAAGATTGTAAAGATCAGACTGAACTGAATATAAATATAATATTTTTTTTTAGTCTTTCGAATGAGGTGAAGCGTCGTGTTACAAAACAACTTTGATATCTTAATGTTTGGCAGATTGTGAAACGCGTGACAGGTTGTGGGATTGTGACAAAAGCATCTGGTGGCTTCATAGTATTAAAAAAATACACCTTAAGGGTTTTAAATATTTTTAGTATGTCGACGTATGACAAGCGATTTTTTTAAAGGACTGAATCATCAATAATCCATTAATTGCATGAAACACCTTTTATAAATAAATCTAAAAGCATTGCATAGTTTGAATGTATGCGATATGCTTAGTATACAAATGAGTACGTATTGAGTCAAAGATGAGTAAGTAGCGTATATGTATACATACGATACGTCCTAAGCAGTACATTTAAAGAAAACAATAGATTATTCAAATGATTGAAGGATATCACGTGAACATTGAGCACACGCGTCGAAAAAATAAATCAAATGGTCTCTTTACGACGCCCACCATTAATAAAACTCTTTAAAATATATTTAATAATGTCCACAAAGGTAGAGAGCACAATGCTGGATCCATAAAGGGGCAGCATTTATTATGGCGACAATATATCGAATACAAAAAGATAGTGTGACAAAGACGCGTACTTTTTAATAATATTGTCATTTCTCAGCAGCAGTGGACTCTTTCAAAAAGCCATAACGCAATAATTTATCTCTTTATAAGAGTTTTTTTTTCCTCTGTGGGAGAGTAAACCAGGTGAGCATGGGTTAACTGATATGATTGAAGCCTTTATAGAAACCTCTTGTGAATATCTCATAGGTGTATTCTCTGTAGTTTGTTCAGTTGAATCATTCGTAGGCTTTTACATTTGAATAGGAGCTGATTTGATTCTACAACTTCCTTTGGCGCGTACGAGGTTACGTACAAGGCAATGTTTTTTACGCTCATTACATAATTACTGTCAGTTTTCGATGTTGCTATTAGGTATTACGTTAAATACAAGCTTATTATGTATCATATATGTTAAAATTGTATACGACGATTATAATTTTATTTGTTCATATTTGTAAATATTATTTTTATTATCGTCACGTCAAGTCCTTACGGTGTACACATTTTAATGGAATACTACATTTGTGACCACAAAATGCTATGTTAGATGTTGTTAAATGTATGTTAGATCTCGCAATTTCTCCCGTTGACTCAAGAATGAATTATTCGTCGTGGTACATACAAGATTTGTGCAAAAAAACTTAACGACCGTTTTATAGCCTTCGTCGAGACGGGGTTGACATCGGAGCCACAATAAAATCGATGAAATATCTTCAAGGGGCTGTTTAAATAATTCATAGGGGCGAATGGAGGCAGCCACCATTGTGACACTATTTGCACAGGTAGGAAACAGTGGGTAGTCATGACCGTGATGGGCCCGCAGTTCCGTGTCAACTTATGAAGTATTACTGTATTGTTCTTAAAGTTCTTTGTTGTTTCTTTAATAATCAATTATTTGTTGTGGCTACTGTCACATTCTGTGCTAAACTTTAAACAGATCAAATCGGTAATTTAAAGCATTCATAAAAATGCGGAAATATGATACTGTTAGTTGTGGGCGTGACTGCTGATCGAGCGACCCTGGGTTTATATACCCGGCCAGGTATTATTGGATTTTTGTAACTTGACTTTCTAGTAGAAACGTTAAGTAGTGGCTTGTAGGAGTCTGAACTTGTGCCCGGTGTATATCATTATAGGTATTACCACTTATTCCATAGTGGGACGTCAAGGTAACTGCTGAAGTGGAGAAAAGTACCTACTACTCTCCCCTGTCTACCTCTTCGGAGATTCCACGCGTGATGTTACGTTTAAATTAAAACAAAAGTTGGTAAACAATGAAATTTTTGTGATGTTGCGAAAGTGATATAAACTCTCTAACTCCTACATTTTTTAAAAGCTTTTATTTAATTTTCTTAAAACCGCTGAATTATCGTAAACATTTTTACTATTATTTTGCTCTTTATTTTAATTAAACTTTAATTACAAGAACAACCTACTTACAATTTTTGGCGATTTCAAGTGTCAAGGTTTTGATATTTATGAGTGAAAGCAATACTTATCTAATAAAAGTAGTAGGTATGTACCTATTTATTGCAAAATGAATCAATCCCTTCATTTATACATGTATAGTACTCATGAAAAGCGAAGCGAGCGGTAACGTCCTAGTTAATAACAAATATGTACATGTATTTCTTGTAGAAATAACAGGCTTTACACATTACGGTATGTTATCTATATTTATTTTTATCATATTCTTTATTTAAAGCAACAGTTTTCTTTACAAACCAATCTAAGCCTTTTTTCTCATTAGCAGTCTCTTAAAAGGCTTTTAATTAAAGAGACTATTATTCATTATTTACAAACATCTATCTTTATTCTAACAATTTTCTACAACAGAACTAGTTTTGATTGAATAGCAGTATATTTTTTTTAATTAATTTGCTCCTTGGCATTTCAAGGGATTTACGCTTGTACCTCAATACACGGACAGATGAATGTCAAACAGCAACACAGACTAGAATAATGAAATCAAATGACACGTAGCGAGCGTCAGGGGCAGGTAGGTAAATGTATCGAAATTAATTAAGGGAGGACCGCCCGCGCGCTACCGGCCCCGCGGGGCGCCACGTGACGACTTTATGCGCTTCCCGGAACGTCGGGGAACGCGCCGCTCGCGACTGCGTACCTACCTGTACCTACGCGAGATACCTCCTTAGTGCGTAGGATTTTTATGTTATGGACGTAGAAAACAGCATTCCGTCTGTGCAAGCTATATGATAAAACTCAGCAGGACATGGAGTTGCGTTCTTCGCTTGTTGTCATGATTAGGACAGGGCATACATGCGGATATTCGGGTTTGTGCCCACGATTAGGACAGAATTAATTTAAACATTGCGAGACTGCAGACTAGATCTATGTGGCTATGTGTGGATGAAGTTAAATATTAAGTACATAAATATTACAAGCTAAGTATAAATTCTGGTTAAATAGAATTTGAATAAAACTTGTGAAGGTTATAAACATATCTGAGATTGTACAAAACAAATAAATACAACTCTTAAGCAATCATGTTGACATATAGTTGGAAATATTTTTGTGAGTTATTTATGAAAATTGTTAATTTGCATTTCGTAGTAAACAAAATCGCATTTTGTGTCATGGTTGAAATGACGGTGGACCGTAAGCGTCTCCTCAACTTTGAGGTCAACAACCTACTATACATAGTACGTGCTTAATTGGCTTCCTCGATGGCTAAGAATCCAATGCGGAATTTCATCATATAAATGGTCTTGTTCGATCTATATTAGTTCACCATCATGAATGTGTTATGCACTGCTGTTATTGAAAACTAACGCCGAATGTTCCTTGTGTCAATGCAAGCGCTGTTCAACATTACATTTAAACATAAATTATGACGCAATTTAACTACTCTGTAGTTATGTATTTACTGGAGCTCCGTAGTCAAGTACCCTTCGATATTTTCTTAAAACATTTAATGTTACATAATTTTGTGTGAAATCATTGTGTTAGTTGAGAGTAATTTATAATTTAAATATCGAATCTGTTTGAGCCGTTAAATATATATAGGTATATGTAGATTGGATGTATTGCATCAATAAAAATTTTAAAATAATAAAATCAATATGTTTTATATGAGATACCAACATCTTGTCAACGAATTCCACATGTGTGGCGGTCTAATCTACTCAGAATCAGATCGTTAATATATTTAGCTATTGTAATTAAGATTGAAACAAACAAGATTAAACACAATGATATGTAAAATTACGATATTTGTATTCAGAAACAATACATGAATAGATATCAACATTTGTTTTCGTGAATGTAGGTATAATTGGTGAATTTGTTTCATTTTGTTATTATATATTTCGTGAGTATCTGTATATTTACATAATTTAATTATATACTTATGTAGACCCCTGGATGTAACCCAGAACTACTAGACCAGCAGTCCTACTTTAACCAATAGACCATGGGGGCAGTAATATATACATACATAAATATATGAACATTTGTTCTTTAGTAATGAACCAGTAGGTGCATCAGATTTTCAGTAGACAATTGAATATTAAAATAAACTTATTCAAGATTTGCCCTATTTGAAATAAAAAAATAGATATTCATGAAGTGGCGTAACTATTTAAAATCATGAGGTCTGTATTCTAATTGTAATTGTCCAAAAAAATTTGAATTAATTTATTTAAATGCAACCAAATTATATTAGCCGCCGCGTCGCTACTTGATTGGTTTTTTAGTAATTCAATCAATTAGCCGTGTTTATACGACCAGTAGCTGGATACATAAATAATATTTTATAGTAACGAAATCCTTGCTCCCAAGGCGAGACCCTGATAAGCATCGCTTCAATGCATCCCGACCTCTCCCACCGACCGTCATAATGTTAATGTCTAATTAGACGTATAAGTTTTTCTTTTAAGGCCGTCTAACGATTGAACAAATAAAATATTGGGCAACAGAACTTGAAATTCTAAACTCGTACACGTTTAACTGATATTGATTTGATACGAATCAATTACAATACGGATTTGGATTACGGCGTCAACGTTTTATTTTGTAATTATTTATGTATTATTATTACGTGGTTATGGTGTGATGTATAATTGTAATAATAG
Source organism: Jemadia pseudognetus (assembly GCA_018244755.1). Lineage (NCBI taxonomy): Eukaryota > Metazoa > Arthropoda > Insecta > Lepidoptera > Hesperiidae > Jemadia > Jemadia pseudognetus. Next base: position 6,883 of record DWTO01006205.1, read on the forward strand.
CTTAGTAGATTGGATACTAGTCTGTCACTCTAGGCTCTAGGATTCCAATCCTGATGCGCATCTGACTCTTAAATGTATGTAGGTCCTATTGTTTTTTGTAGCAGTAACTTGGCTAGTGTGGTAAACTAAGGTCTGAACCTTTTGTTCACAAATTAACGAAGTGTGACCATTAATTTGCTTTATTAGAAACGTAACGTAACATCGCGCCTATAATCCCCGAAGAGGTAGGCAGAGGAGTGCAGAACACTCCCACTTTTCATCAGTTACGTTTACGTCCCATTATGAAATTGGTGGTAAGCCTATTGCCATGATTGATTTGTTAGAACACTTATTGATTTTTAATTTTATTATTGTATTGATTTCGGGTCCCGTATACTAAATTGTTGATGCAACAATGAAACGCGATATTAAAGCACGAGGGCGATTGGTTCTGCCTCATCTATGATTGGACACGGCAGGGGGGTGGTAGTAAGCAAATTTTGTCATTTGTAACGCCGTTGGCTCTATTAATTCAATTGGCTTTGGGCAATAAACTAACAAGTCACTATTAAGGAGAAATTTATTAGAAATTGGTCAAAATAGGGCAGAGTTGAAGTACATTGAGTTTTGGTCAAATATAAATGTAAAATCGATTCTGAAGAAGACAAAGTCTGGACCGTAAAAAATCCTGTCCGAATTATTAATGTTACATAAGACTATTTAAGCATAATATACCGATGGAAACAAACCGTAGTCTATAAAGAATTAAGTATCAAAAATGTTGAGACAAGTTAGGGAATAAATTGCAGTAATGTAGTTTACAAACTTTTTTGGTAAGTGTTCCTCAAACGTTCGTAAATACAATTTTAACTTCGCCCTTAAACAGCGACAGCCTGTATGGTCGTTTCATTGCTTTTCTTCATTAAGTTTACTGCGAAATAATCGTTCGGAACACGAGCCACGAATATTCTTCTCACAATTCAGTCGCACATAAAATTGAAATGGCTTTCCGACGTCACGCCCGAACGATTAGAAAGTGCTGTAATCTTTGTCAACGAATTAAACTTTGACCGAATTATCGTGTACGGGGGATGGGTTCACATCGTTAAATTATCTCATATTGCAATAAATATGTCGTGCGTACATCGTTGGCGTGTTTGGCAACAAGGCGGACCGTATCGAATGCCAATGGACCGGAGTATTGAAGGGTGGTGCTCTACCCGCACGGCGCCCTGTGTGGGCACGCTCATCATATTTTTTGAGTACAAATTATTGTACTGCCGTTGTCCGAATGCTCATAGATTTATTGGCTTAAGAATTGTTCGCATTCTTCAAAACTGTTGCGCAAAATAATCTATTGTTAGCTAATGGACAGTAAAATTAATTTGTGAACTGTTCAGAAACAGTATGGAAATGTAGAGTTATTAAATATATGGTGATTATAAACTTCAGTAGTCAGTTATTGCTACAATTGACTTTTGAAATAGAGCTGTGTTTAGGTGGTAGAGTTAAGTGTTAGGCAAAGAGTGGGCTTGTGAGATATGCATGTCATCATCATCAACCTATTGCAGTCCACTGCTGGACATAGGCCTCGTCTGAAGAGTTACGCTTATAATCACTGGGCACGTGGATTGGAGATCGCAGAACACAGTAACTTGCACCGCCGACATTTCTGCACATACTCTGCCAGGACAATTAGCTGTGCCTAGACCGACTGCGACATGTTACGACCTGCCAGCGTGCTAAGGCGTATAGGTTTTTCAATTTAAGCGTCGATAAATATTCGTTTGTCTAAGTTCACCAATGCTCTATTGAACAAGCATAACGTAATAACAAAGCTTATAAAAACAAATACGTACAATTGTGAATACAAAGAAAGCGGTTGAAACAGAAGTAGTAAGATTTCACGTCTATTATTACAGGCTTTATTCCTTTGTAGTGGCACAAATCAGAGGCGTAAGCGCCGCATGAAAGGAGTTTGGTTTTTACAAGCTACTTTCCTTTGTGAGTTGGCGGAGCGAAAGTTTTACGTAAATAAACAATATATGCTGAAGCTAATCCAAGCTGTGGCTTAGACAAAAGATGCTTACTCTCTTCTCTTCTTTGTTCAAAACAAATTTCGTTCCGAATCTTGAATCACTGTTCCAAATACGTATTAGAACAAATTCGTAAATAATTATATAAAATTATTAACATCTTACCGTAATACACTACCCTAATACAATTCGTACGCTGTGTACGTTAATAGAGAATCAAGAATCTGGAATTATACAAGAGAGTTCGCAAGGGCTATGTTTGTTTGAAGTTAATGTATCCATTTCCGAGGTGATTCAGATTGTAATACATAACACAATATTACAATATATGTATAACTAGAGGTATTAATTGTTTATTTTATTATATATTCATACGTTACTCATTAAACGGTTTACTGTTGATATACTCTCAATTATACATAGTAGTAGTACCTATATAATACATAATATGGTGGATATTTTTTACCACTTGCATCCAATTTCTCACCCTTATCCTGGGTTGCCTTGCATTGTGTAGGTACGCCTTTTGTAGAACCCACCTAGAGTATGTAAAGAACACATGATCTTAAATAAAAGACAACTTATGAATATTACAATAATACTCCATTATTATAAAAAATGATGACATTTATAATGTTTGTTTGTATTAGTTATCGTTGTACCCACTTCGCACTATTGAGTGTCTTTGTAGAAGCTTTCATGTTCAAAACTTCATTGTATGGACACAAATAAATAATCTTGGTTAACAAAATATATTATACCACACAATTACTGCCAGTGTTGCCTGCTCATTCCACGCTGTCGCCAGAAGCGTCAACAAAGGAAACCAATAAATAAAAATACAATACCATGTCACCGCATTTGTTATGCAATTAACACGAAATTATACAATATCATAAATGGGCGTGGGTATAGATTCCCATATATCGTAAGTAAAAATGATTTATTTTCAATATAATATGATTAGTAGACAATTAGGTAGGCATCTGAGCTTTTCTTTTTTTTGACGGTTTTTTCTTTTTTTTATAAATATGTACATTTTTCACAAGGAAGATTGTTATTAACAATGACCATTAATTGGTGTTACTAGTAATAATATGCGGCAATATCGTTGTGTGTACCTGTCGCTAAGCAGCGTTGTTTGTATTACAACAAGACATTTTTCAGGTTATAATCAGATATTCAGATATCAGATTAACATCTAATCAGTTATAAAAAAAAAAAAAAAAAGTAACTTCACGCCTGTAATCCCCGAAGAGGTAGACAGAGGAATGCAAAACCACTCCC
>DWTO01006206.1:0-10184 GCA_018244755.1 Jemadia pseudognetus
GTGAAGCCCGGGAGTGTAATACACTTCTCTGTCTATCTCTTTGGGAATAACAGGCGTGATGTTACGACGTTACGATCATCTACATCAACAATCTATCACTTACCACATTTTAAAAAGCTTTATGATTAACAAGACAATGAAGCAAAACAAAATTAATAAACTCATATAGCAAATAGATCGGTATGTCAGAAATTTATAGATAGAGGCTTTTATTACAGATCAAACACCCAAGTATGTAGAGTCACCAGAACATTTTGTGGATAAACATATTTCTTCAAGCCGCAAACATTTTATTAAATTCTGCGCCATCTGGGTAGCGTGATATTGATAAAATAATATATGAAGACAGCTATTTAGTATGTTTCGCATATATTTACATAATTTCCCTCGAGACGATAACAATATTGTACAGCACGCATAATATATATAAATTGTTTTATCAACAATTTCTCGTGTCTTGTATTTTCCGTTACAAATTCAAAAAATAATGTACGCTTATATTTGTTATTTAAACATTGGCTTAATTGCTTTTTATATTGACGTTTTACAACTTTAATTTAATTCGACGTGAAAATAACAAGATTGTTCACACATTTATTTTTATCTGCAAATATGATAGTTAATAATTACATTGAGTCCCAATCCAATAATGTATCAAATAGGATTAAAATTTGAAAAGACCTGTAGGTATTGATTTGATAAGATCGAACCCTAAGGACTAGGAAGAAATACGTTATATTCTGATACTCAGAAAATAATTGGATTCTATCGCTTAGAATTTCTTAATAAGCGGTTTATTTGGTACACCAATCGTTTTCAACATAGAGTTTCTTAACTAATTTCGTTTAAGATACATAGAATTGACTACCCCAATTGGACCAAATACATCGCAAACAAAATAAAGAATTACTTGTCAGCAATACAAAAAGTTGTCCAAGAAATACCGAACAGATATAGGCGAATGATTACCGAAGGACAACTATGAGACAAATTATATGTAACAAGAACTCCGAGTTAGTTTTATCTTGTATCCAGTTCTTTTTTTATTTGTATCTAAATTTGCATTTATCGGTGATGATTAAATACTACATGGAGTCACTATTTTATTTGGTTAAATTAGCATGTAATACTCAAATATTTTGTCTAGACTAAAGTCATATTAAACCCATAAAATTATATAATGTATTTTGTACATTTTTCACTTACATCGCAAAATAATAAAAATATGATTTACATGCTATCTTAATATAAAATCTGAAATTCAATTATTTTAATAATCTAAATTTTGGCAATTAATGCCCTAACTTTTAATATTGATTTCATGTAATTCGAAGTTTCGGTTTTTTTTTTATTATATGTACATATTATTCAATGTGATAAAGTTCAAGTTTATTGTATATTCATTCAAAGGTTACGTTTTACGTAATTAAATTTAATCAATAAAGTAACAATTTCTATGGCAATCGGTTCTGACGCCTTTAAATAATTAAAATATGCGATTATGATATTTGAAAATAAGAGGTTTTAAATTTATATTCGTATATTCGATATGTGTGTACTGCGGTGGAGACATGAATCACTTTAGCCCATAGAAAAAGTATACAAAATAATTTATTGAAATGCGCAATAACACAAAATAGCCAATCCATTAAAGTTAATGTACGTATGATACCAGAATGCGACATGGCAGCGACTCTCAACCCTAGAAACATATGTTATAATTACTAGTACATTCATCAGAACATAAGTAATGAAGATCAAATAATTCTGTATATTGTAGAACATTGCTGTATTTCATAGTTATTTGGGTATATAAACGCCCATTAATTAAGCTGTAAGTGATATGATGATACAAAAATATTTACTTACCATTCACATATGCCACCTCATATCCACAATTAATAACCGCAAAATTAATATTAATTTTCGTCTATTCTTAATAAACTTGAAAGGCTTACGTGAACAAGGAATACACATTAACATGTACCTACCAAATCATAACATCTAGGTTTTTGAGATCCTACCCAAACAAAGTTTGAGAACCGCTGAGATAGGGAGATGCATTACCGTCCGATAGCATTCAACGGTGCATGAAAAATACGATCTATACATTCTCTGTATTAGTTATGATGTGAATAAGTTCTATTGGTATGATTTGGTTGGAGTTTCACGATACTTTTATTCAGTTTTCTATAGGAATGCTATTAAGCATATTGGATGTGTTTCAATTCTGTTACACAAATCGGAAAATATATATTACTGTGAGAGTTTATGTGAAAAGGTGCCTACAATATGACGATGTTTAATTCAAAATATTCTAAATTGAAATAACTTTGAGTTTTGTGAAAAACAAATTAAAATTAATAACTCAATAAATATGACAGGTTCGAAGCTTAAAACACTCTAACTAAATGAGTCGATTACTTTTAAAGCAAAAGAAACTTGATAATGTATAATTTATAGTTTTATGCCAACATTTTTATTTCAGCTCTCACAATGACTGCATCATGATAGTTCTGATCAATAACTACGAGTCCACATTGATGTTTAAAAAAGAAATGTACCATCTATTGTACACGATTGTACATAACACGATCATTTATATTTCTTGTACTTCTTACATTGTCCTGAAACTTAAGGGAATCCTGTCCAATTAGACGGTAGGACACAGAGCTTTCTAAATATTTAGAGGTAGTAACTCATATGGGCAGTTCCATTAAGTGAAGCTTTGATCGTATTTGAGATTAGATAGAGATCTATGAAATGCAAGGATCACTTGATATTAGTATAATTGATTCTTCTAAGCCTATTGAATTTGTTTAGATATAATTACTTCATTACCATACAAGAATATTAGATAAAAAATATGGTACCGTTAAAAAGAAAATAAGCTGCAAATTTCCATGTAACGAACGGCGAAGTATGCGAAAGTTGGAAGGAAACGATACATTATACCGAAAGGAAGTTTTCGGTGGGAGTTGCAGAAGTTGCTCGCAGTTCATTAAACGAAGGGGAGTTCGTTCAGAGCGAACACGCACACGAGCTAGCACAATAAGTCTGAACTAAGCCTGCTTATAATGTCAGCGACTGTAAATAATGACGGCGTACTTAAAATGTACAACGATAACCTCGTTGGTTGTGTTGGTTGCAAGCGCGACTGTACATCGATAGATCTTAGATTTGAATTCCGAGTCGGGCACTATCAGTTTTTTCTAAGATTTTATAATAAAAGCTCGTAGTCTGAATTTGAGCCTGTGCATAGCAATAGACTCACCGCCTATTTCATAGTGTACCGTACTATTCTTTTCTGTATACCTTTTCGGCGATTACAGGCGTGATGTTACTTCTTTACAAAGTTTCAAGATATGATAAAATAACAAATAGCAACTACAATCCTCAAAACTAGGTGAGAGTCATGCTACAAATGAACACCTTTGCGCTGCGCATCATCATCAACCGTTTTACTGATCCACTGTTGGACAACGGTCACTTGTCCTTCGTACATCTACATCACTTTCATAAATTGTTCACAAGTAAGTGTTTAAAGTCAGGATTAAATTTTACTATTCATATCGTAACCTTTGTTTTCAAGGCAATCTTTCTTCCCATCCAAGAAAAGCCTGTTTTACTACGCTGCTATAGTAGGTACAGATTCGTGGAGATTTAAATCTCTGCCTGGTCAGATTATCATAAATTTTGCTCTAAGGCCCAAACAAAGTGTATCTAGAATTTTAAGACCAAATTAAAGTTGTGTTTCGTCTATAACAGTTTCTTGTGGATATTTTAAATCTACCTATATCCAGGGTTAAGCCGTTTTGCTTTTTATATATTAACATGGAATAATTAAATTTACTAATCGATATCTTATGAGACTTTTCATGTGAGTGCTTGCATTTATATTTACTAAGAAAATACTTTGAATCAACAACTTTGCACCTTTGAATAAAGTCAAAATTGAATTTGTGGAATAAGAACCGTTCCGAGCACTTAACTGTTATTTGTATCCGAAACTTAATTATTTACCCGCCACTGGCTTCAATGGCAGCGGGAATGGGAAAATTCTTATTATCTTGAAAAACTTTAATTTAAAGTTTGTTGCCGCTATTTCTAGGCAGTATTCGTGCGAGCAAACTGCGCTTCCTTATAAGCTTATTTTCTTCACAGGGACTCGAAAATTTTCTTTAGATTAGTTTCTCTTGTTGAGGAAAATAGGAAGGAATGAGGAATAATAAGTTCGCGTCGCCTTTTAAATTGGAATTCGCTTCTTTTATCCGAAGATTTCAACTGGTTCGCCCACACTGAGAAAATAGCATTGGTTTACTTATTAGCTGCGTATTTGTGTTAATAAAACTTTAGTATTAAATCAAAAGCGAATCTCTTCTGCCTTATGTTTTTGTTCATGGTTCGCTCGTACTCTTAGCTGAACATAATGTAAATTTTCATGGCAGTAAGTTCAAATTTGCTTTCACTTCTAAAAAACAAGTTAGATACTATGTCAATTTCTTCATGTACCTTCATGTTCTTGTTGGTTATGAAAATGTTCTTGTTGGTTAAGAAAGCATTGGAGAATTTTAAGTGTCTGTGACACATTTCAGAGTTTGAACAATAAACTGGTAATATAACATTGAAATGTTCTTAGAACAAGCGAATATACATATTTTAACAAAATTGAAATTAAATCTTATTGAAAATTTAGTACAAATAGAAACCTACTACTAATTTAAGTACTTACGAAACGTCTGCGATACTTTTAGACGAATCTTAACTAAATTTTATGAGAACTAACCTCCCTCCCCCTTTTCTCCTACTACGACCATTCCTTTTACATCAAGAAAATTATTTACCCGAACTCTTAAGACGGCCACTATCAGTATTATTAAAACAAACAAGATAAGTAAAGACTAATCCTTTGAATATTACAGATATCAACCAATTTCAGAAAACTCAAAGGCGGCTCCGTGGAACAAAGAAATGAAGTTTGGAGAGCTGTCCTTGAGATATTTGCATATTTAAAGGGTAATTTGAAGAAATGGCATCTAGTTGGTGTAAGAATTTGTCTTTATCATTTGCTATTGCTCAGCGAATTAACGACAAAATTCTCTAGCCTTACATCAAAGCGGTACTATATGGCCAATATTTACTATTTAAAAAAAACCTTTATATTTTAGTGTCAATCTAAAATAACAGTTAAAGTAAATAAATTTAAATATGTTATTAACGTAAGTTACTATGTCCTATGAACCTCATAATAATAATTAATGTTTCGCTATTCTTCTTCTAGCTGTTGGGCAAACAAGTACAACTAGCAAGACATTAAATATAGCTCATAAAATTCTGAAAAGTTGCTTTGCAACGCTCTTTAAAAAATTTTCAAAATTATGTACTCATAAACTTTACGAACATTTTATTGCAAATGATTTTTCATTTTGATATTAACTAGTTATAGCCTTCATTATTGAACAATATATTTTTTAATTCGTCCATTTGTAGGTAGGTACTTATATTTTTATTATTACAACGGTTGGTCACGATAGCTATTTTTTGGGGATACAATTTCATTTCTTTTTGAAATTTATTATACAATTGAAGATATATTAAGGCCCTATTGCAAATTTAAGAAAGCAGCACTTATGGAGCAGTGTTATCACAGTGGTTTCAATTTTAACCTCACTCTTAGAATCCTGGAAAACAGTGGTAGACACCAATAATTCTACAAATGTATTTACATAATATTATAAACAAAGATGAAGGAAAACTACTTGGAAACCTATATATTTACACTTTACCATAATCTGTTCTTAGGTGTGTGAAGTATGCCAAGGTGCATATGGCTAACAGGACAGACTAATCTTAACCTTTATTATTATTTGAGGAAGTGTTTGTATAATAGAAGAAAGATAAAAGGATTGACGACGTGTATAGGTGTTCGATATATTAAAGAATAAGCTGTGATGAGAGAGATAAGAATGAGTCTGTGATAAGACTTTCTGTCTTTTCGATTGTACACTTGTACTCTTAAGTTACTTCTAACGATGACCGAAAATTTTCGACAGAGATATTTAATCTCTCTCATGATTGATCAGTTACGCTTACGTCCCTCCATGGAGTAGGTAGTAAACCTATTGTCATATACCGGGCACAAATCCAGACTCCGTGCCACTACTAGCAATTTCAACTAGTCTATCTAAGGTATAAAAATCTTATAAATACTTTTAATAAATGAATCAATGGGCTTATTAGCGAATGTATAACATATATGTATTATCGCGAAAATGTCATTATGTCTAATAATAATAATAATTATATATACTTTATTAACAAATATAAAACCTAAAAGATTAAAAAAAACCTCTTATAATATAAAAGACTTAAAATTATATGACAATAATATTTCTCTGAATAAATCGAATTAAAATTAACTCGTTTTCCCTCGCTTTGTTTTCCTTGTTCTTTATCGAGAATGCTTCACAGTTTGGTTCCAATATTCCGCTAACTCAATCCGGGCCTATGCTCGCCCACATTTTCGCGGTTCATTGGATATAAAAAGAAAATAGCGCTTTAAAAGGGATTGAGGAGCCCTTTTAACGTTTTTGTCCAATTTCGAGACGATGTTGGTCCGTGCCCGCGCAAGTTTCAACCAAACAGAAGTTTAACGATTCGTTAAGAGGATCGTATTGACAAACCGCTGAAGTACAAGGGTTAGATTCGATTCCTGATCGCACAGATATCCGAATCGTGAATTTAATTACGTATTAAGCATGATTTTGTTGGGTGTTAGTATGACTTACATTTTTACATCAAAATACTATGGCTTATTGTTCTTAATCACACTCTATTCGATATATAAAGTCGTTTCTTTCTGGAATTACTCGTATTCTAAATAAATAGTACTTTTGTCAATTTGCAAGTAGGTATTGCGGTTTCTCTAGATACAGATCATTTTATGCCCATACCACTATTTCATTGAATAATCTTCAACAGGTTTTGATTCGATTGATCCCCGCGAAAAGAAAAGGTATTGATTCGGAACAAAGATGAAAACTTTTATAAATTTAATGTACTTAGTACCTACACGACATAATTTTCTAATTTTAATATGCATAACTCACATATTCAACAACTGGAACAAATGCAACTGAAACTGGTTTAACAAAACAAACAAAAACCCTTATCACTCTTCACTAGCATTTGGTTTGTCAACCAAACTTAGATTTTAATTTTAGTACAAAACACGGGAGTTGGTTTCCAGCTAAAATCCAATAACAGTAGCGCTGGACAGTTCCAAACTTGGAACAATTGGCGAACACAGTCGGCTGGTTGCAGAGCTTTTTTTACCGTTTTAAATAAATAAAATCTGTTTATTCCGCGAATGAAAAACTTTTGCACCATGGCGAACAAGCAAACGGAATTTAATTTAAACAACGTCGTTTTCATAGCTGTTACAATTGAATCAGCACGTTCCGACAATTGTGTTCTAATTTTCTATCCGGTTTGAAAAGGAATTGATGGCCCAATAAATCCAAAATACGTTGCTTTGCAACAACTTTTACGGCCCTTATACAAAACAAAACAATATAGGAGCTATTTATATACTCACACAATGAAGAAGAAACATGCCGGATCTGTAATGAGTAGATACCCGTATGTATCTGACACTTGGCACTCTTGACTACCCCACAGGTATCTGTCGTAATGATACATAAATTTTAACATGATAATTATACAAACACAAAATGTGTAACTCAAAACTCTGTTGACATAAAAGATTGCGTGTTTGATCGTCACAATACTGTACACTTAATTGGCATGGTAAATTATTTATACATAGGTACATATAAATTTAATTATTATTATTTGGCTTTAAATAGTTTTCCCTAATAATGCCATTTTACCATCTCTTAAACACCTCTTTCAACATGTTTCATTATGTTTTGTTACTATGTAATTTAGTCAAGAGTATTGTATACTTACTTTTATTTCGATGTCACTTAAAAATTAGATGATAATAGCTAATGAAATAACATCTAGGCTCTTTGGTATCAAATGAAAAAGTGAGCGACCGTCAAAAGTACATTTCACGTTTTATTTGAAAAAAAGACAATTACGTGAACACATTTTTAATTTTGTGTAATTTGATTTGATCCGTCGCGACTCAGTGTGGGTGAGAGTTCATGGAGGAAAACTGTCACGTAGAGAATAGGTGCGATTTTAGTAATGAGCTGATCAATATTCAAGAGGCAAACGCCTTACCGTAACAACAGAACAAATTCGAAAGACGAAGTATCGACAGCGGCCGGCCCTTAATGCAATTATCATAATGGCGACCAATAAAAGAGAGGTTCGGAATTCGTGACACAGCTTTAAAAAGTACTATCAAAGGTGCCTAAGGCGGAAAACGTCGCATCTTATTTAGCACCCTCCCGAAAGAGGGTCCTATCGGGCCCTCACCTAATCACATTACGGACAATGAAAGAGCTCAAGATAAAAAAGGACGAAACAGATTTGCATGAACCGTTAAAGTTGATTAAGTGTACTTGTAGATTTAAATATCATGTAAATTTCAATAAATTGTTGAAGACACTTCACAAGTTGATGTGATTGGTTCAAGTGAATTTTCTACTATACTAAAGGATGCTTTTTTACAGAAATACGCCAGAGGTAGGTATTATTCTACTACTGTGATTATTTCCAAGAATGTCGAAACTTATCAATGTAACGTGGCTCGTATAATAATTTTAGTTGAAATAACAAAATATATCTGAAAATTTGTTGCTAAAATTAGACAAAATTCAATCTATTGTGACGACAAAGTCCGCTCTGTAGGTCGCTAAATGAGTGCACCACCCTAATATTATACAATACGGGCAATACCATTCACATCTCTGACGAGTTGATCAGGCGTGAACTCTTTTATATTTGGAGTCACGTGTCGACCGACGTCCAGGAAACCGACAGCGGCGGACGAATTTGAGCGGACCTAATGCACTCAAAACCATGTGACACCGAACGTGGGGCGAATGGGGAGATCGAAACAATGAAATAGACTGTAACGAATTGTGAGACACTATATTATTTGCGGAAAAATCAATGGGGAAATGCTTCCTATAGGAACATTCGAAACGGCGACAGGAAGGCTGATCATTATTATTACTGTCCACAGCATGAATGGAAGCGTGCCGTTCTACTTCCGTGCTACGCTTCCTCTCCAATGATGGCTTTATAAAAGCTGTTATTTAGCTGTCATACCCTCACCCCAGTTTTGTCTGTTTAATAAAAATTAATACGAAACCAAATGGCAACAACATATCTCTTCGTAGTAAGGAAATTTTATTTTATATTAATCACCACGTAACTTTTGTGAGCCAGAATACATTTATAAAAATTCAATCAAATCGACTTGTCCATAACTTATTCATCACTTAATAGTGAGTGAAAATGTTATAAGAGAATGCCAGACAAAAATACAAAAAGCGTAAAACTATTCAATTATATGAGTACCTACATACATCTTTTTTGGCACTGTAACTAAATTCCCGATCAAATCAACTCTGACAAACCTTCAAAAAGGGAGACAAAGATCATGAGCCCCTTTTTTATATTATTGACGTGTCGCGAACTAAATTGGTGCCCTTATAGGGAGAAAATCCTGTTCCATTTGACAGTTCTATATTTCTTTCTTAGGCGTCGACGAGACATTTTATAAAGACAGGTGTTATGTTCACTTTGTCGACTTCATCAATCTTTTTTTAATCATTTATCGTATCTTAATTTATTATAGAAGCTGATAAAAATAGGTAAATGGATAGCATGTTTATATATGCATACCTATACAAAAAATTTTGATGATAAATGTGTACTATATTTATGTATGTAGAAAAATATTTTTTCAAAGTCAAATTCATGTATTGTGGAATGTATTTACAACTATGTATATAGTGACTGCCTCGTTGGCCGTATTGGTTATAAGTGCGACTGCCGATCAGGAGGTCCTGGGTCCGATTCCCGGGTCGGGCACTACAGAATTTTTCTAATTTAGATTTTCTAGTAGTGGCTCGGAGTCTGGATTTGTGCTCGGTGCATGGCAATAGGTTCACCACCTATTCCATGGTGGGACGTAAACGTAACTGGTGAAACGTATGAGTGTACTACACTCCTCTGCCTACTTCTTCGGGGATTACAGGCGT
>DWTO01006207.1:0-10183 GCA_018244755.1 Jemadia pseudognetus
CGATGCATGGCGATAGGCTCACCACCTATTCCATAATGGGACGTAAACGTAACCGGTGACACGTGGGAGTGTTCTGCGTTTCTCTGCCTACCTCTTCGGGGATAACAAGCGTGAAGTTATGTTTTGTAATATTTATAAAACTGGCATTTCCGGTACTATTGTGATCCTTGTTATGTTATTAAGGTCTTGTGACACGTGGCTCCGCTGTTATAATTACCACCATTCTTTTGTATACGTGTCTTCTGTACGGAAATCTCAAATACCTAATGGTTTTTTAATTCGTTCACACATTTTAATACTTTTTTCATTGTTTTTTTTTGCCACTTAATTTCCTCTTATTGTTTCCGTGGGACTGTTAGCGAATTGCATAACGTGGTTACTCTATTAATCTATATTTTGATTTACTTTTTAGATTATCTGAAAACTTCTTTAAAAATAATGATGTTATCTTTTGATTACTCAAGAGTTTTGTTTTATTTTTAAAACTCACTAACTTATTGGGTTTTTTGTTAATTTTATGAATAAACTGGATTTTTTTGAAATGTTCCCAAATCTGTGTTTATTGGTATTGTTCTCCAGATTACCCCTAGAAGGGTATTCCCCTTGGAACTCTTTATTATATAATCTATTTATCTTTATAATATTTTGGAAATACTAGATACATATACCTATATATACTAGAAATACTATATAGGAAATACTATATACATATACCTATATATACTAGAAATACTATATAGGAAATACTAGATACATATACATATATTAAAAAAGTTACATCCCGCCCGCCATCCCTGAAGAGGTAGGCAGGTAGGTGTGTACAACACTCCAACATTTCACCAGTTAAATACATATATACTTCATAAATTATCAATCTTTATAATATTTTGGTAAATACTAGATACAAATTAGTAGTAAATAATAATTATGATATCTTGCGACATCTACGAATTCGTACATCTAATCCCAAATTATAGACATTAGCTAGTGTTTGGTAACCAAACGGCTGCTAAACTTCAAATATGTAAATATCAGGTGTATGTATATAGATCCTTTGTTTTACTATTATACTTACTATATTTTGATTATTACTCGTAATAAAATATTTATTGACAGGACTTTTGACATATACTCTAATTCAAAAACATTTAGTCTGTACATAAATGAACAGTATTCAAATTGCGTGTTGTATAAACTGTGAAATTGTATTGTTAATTAAAATTAGCGTTTAAACACAATATAGTCCGAATTACATTATACGCGTCCAAATTTTGCTCGAAACAGACATCAGTTAAGCACAATTGCCAATAAAAAGGAAAATAGGGCCATTCGTTCGCGGAATTACAATTGGCGACGGATCGCCGTACATTGATGGATCGGGAACAATCGAGAACAATTCGTTAGCGCGCAGTACACGGTGTAGGCACAATGGTCCGCTAATTAACACTGATGGATCGCACCGAGTCGACACGCCGATGCGTCTGCGATACGAGCCGGTGCACTGTGATGCTTTATTATTATTGCCGCGGTGATCTGACGTGTGGGAGACGTGCTGCTCGCGGGGACTAGACAAACGAGGAGACATGGGAAATACTCGATGGTGAGAAAGTTGTCGCTCGTCCACTGAGTACATGACTTCAAGGAAATTCTGTATGAAACATCTACCTATGTATACATCTATGTATGTATATCTAGTACAAATCTGGTACTAGAATATCAATATGTAGGCTATCAAAGGTTATAACTCAACAAATCTTTACGGTATGCTACAGTTGCCCAGCGTTGGGTTAAGAAGTAAACCTCTCCGGAGAGATGTTCAGCAGTGGAATTGGACACACTGATGATGAGCAACTGTGTAATTTTATTGAATTTGTAATTGTAACGCACATTTGTGCAATCCTTCTCTACATACGAGTAGAGTTTAAATATGTTAAATATCGAGTTCCTTCATGTACGCTATGTTATTAAATATAATATTTCTCTTTACGTATTAATATATTATATATAATGATCGAAAGAGATTACAACCTGCAGGGGAACCAACATTGCAAAATTTCACATTGAAACATAACAACGCGTAACAATGTGTAATAACAAAGTAACAATGTTTCCAGCCGTGTCGTTTTTTCAAATACATAAGCATTATTTTGTTTTATCATTAACTTACATAACGATTATTAAATACAACAATGGATTACGAACGAAATCAATTACTATCGTGGCAGCCTACCGCTGGCGTCCGCGATCGTCGCGCACCTGATAGTCGGTTACGTGAGAAGTAATTGTACAATGAATTGGCTTAACACATATTAGCTTATATGTTTTATCAAAATGATGCGGTGGTTCCAATCCGAGGTTAAATGCTTGAATGGTGGTAGAATATTGTGTCCAGGGTTCGATTTCAGAAGCATCACACCTGTGCTACATACATATTTTTATACATTCATGTTAGCTTAGTAATACATTTTTAGAAAGATTTTTTCAAACCCTTCCCTCGTTCCACTGTTAGTATACGGGTGTATACAAAGATTAAAACAATTGATGAGCAGTGTCCACCTCTAATACTTTTAACTTTATTTGAAGTTGTGGAATGATATTGAATTACATTATCGGAATAATGCTTTTTGACCTACTCGCATCAGTATTATTATACCAAAGATATTCAAACCAATCATAAAACAATCGAAAGTCAATACATAATACATAGTTACATGGCCATCATTCTTATTGTTGAATAACATTACGAGTCGAACTCGTCTTCGGGAACTATGTAGAATCGCAAGAAACAACAGAACGTGCCTCCATCGATGACTAATTTGTCTCCACTTAAGTACGCCTGAACGGTACCCGTTTTATGGCTGTCGTGTATATTAATTGTCCTTACAACAATTTTCTCGTTCTCTATTTTATTCATTTAAAGATACATTGACTGCCTCGTTGGTCTAGTGACGTGACGGCTGAGGGTAGGTTCGATCCCGGGTCGGCTACTATTTGCTTTTTCTAACCTGAGATTCCCAGTAGTAGCTCGAAGTCTGAATTCCAGACCAGGGTATTGCTATAGGCTTGCCCCCTATTCCATACTGGGAAGTAAACGTAACTACTGAAACGTGGCAGTTTACTTACTCCTCTGCTTCCCTCTTCTGGAAGATAAAGGCGTGATGTTAGATTTCTTTTGTTACGTAATGTAAAAATGTACTTCGATGTGGCATCAATAATATTCATTTGTTAAATGATTATAATTATCTGTCACTTTTTCGGAAATTTTTTGCTTGTTGGATCGGGATTACCGCGGAAAAGAAACATCAGTACGAATCTTACGCAAGTCTTACGCGAATTTTGCAAATGTCTCACAGTCACATAGTTGTTTATTTTTTTATATTCTCATTGATAAAACTCCCCGATTACTAATCTCGGTCGCAATTTATGTTATTATATCATTCATTTTATATAGGTATGTAGGTTTGTGCAAGCGGCACGTGTTTCATTGTTTTAGGCTGCGATTACGCCAAATCAAGTCGGAAACAGTACGGAATAGGCGCCTCGAAAATTTCAGACGGTCGGCAAAAAAGGAAATCCGATCACGGCTTTTTATTATTTCTACGTTCCGAAATAAATAAACGGTACAGCTTATTAAATTATATTATTATATAAAGTTATTCATTAAAAAATTACAGTTTGAAGTCCATTTCAAAATAATAAATTGGTTTTATTTAGCCATCGATATTTTGTGATAGATTTTAAACATTGTCAACCGACTTTTGCGTAGCGTGCCATTATGCAATTATACCAGCAGAAATATCAGCCATCACGATACTTCCGTAAGCCGTTTGTCAGCAGAGGAGACCAGTAATTAAAAACTATCTAACCAATTATCGAGAAAGCACTTAGCAGACAATAATCTGTACATAACTGTGTGAAAAATTGTTCCTCGACACAATAAGCCTTTCGATTTTCAATTGTTTGAAAAACAATCGAGACGCTGTTCTGTCTACATTAACGATGTCTCCTCATCGATGTGGAAAACGATAAAGCGATAATGACTGAACCATTCATTATTTATCTAATGAAATCTTACGATTAGATTTTTTTATTATCGTAATCCATTCCATTCGATTGTATTATTTGAACTTTGATGATTATATAATTATCACCATTAACCTCGTTGGTTGTGTTAGTTGTAAAAGCGACTGCCGGTCGGGACGTCCTGGGTTCAAATCCCGGGTCGGACACTATAAGATTTTTCTAATTTAAATTTTCGAGTAGTGGCTCGGAGTCTGAATGTGCGTCCGGTGCATGGCAATAAACTCACCACATATTCCTTAGTGGGACGTAAACGTAACTGGTGAAACGCGGCAGTGTTTTACACTCCTCTGTCTACTTCTTCAGGCATAACAGGCCTGATGCTACGTTATCACCATTAACATCATCGTATCTCTATTGAAACGCGGGTTTCTTCTCCGGTTGAGAAGGATTAGGGCTATAGTTTGCCACGTTTGCTAAATGCGCCTTTGCAAACCTCACATGTCTTATAGATTCATACTCTTTCCATTGCTTCCACATTATTTACTACTACTACTACTACTAATTAATGATAGTAATTTTTATAACTTTTTGTCATTTCGCCGTTGGACTCGGGGCTACTCTCAAAATAAGAAGGGTAAGGCCATCGGACTTCAGGCCAAGTGTAGGTTGACGGTTTCCTAAATATATTCGTATATGCTGCCTATAAACAATTCGGAAATTGTGTAGAGGTCCATGTCCACCTATGGAACTAAAAAGGGATTGATAATGATGAAAGTATTTTTTTCGGTCCTTCGTTGTGAAACAACGACCTAGCTTTTATGCTGACGGTCTCACGTGCTCTGATATGCGACCTCTTTGTGTACGGCAAGATAATTATTTTAATACGATCAAGAACATTCGACCACTTTCACTAACATTTGCATTTTCCTCTTGTAAACAGTCGAGTGCAGTTATAGTTTTTGCGACGTGGAACAATGCGGCGGCACAATGGTGTTGCCATATAAATAGACTGAGATAAGTGGTTCCAGGTCACAGATAACAGAAACCGTTAGTGAAAATCGGTAATTTCCAATCCAAATAGCCCCTATGACTAAA
This sequence comes from Jemadia pseudognetus, assembly GCA_018244755.1. Taxonomy (NCBI): domain Eukaryota; kingdom Metazoa; phylum Arthropoda; class Insecta; order Lepidoptera; family Hesperiidae; genus Jemadia; species Jemadia pseudognetus. Next base: position 5,119 of record DWTO01006207.1, read on the forward strand.
ACATTTCATTTCTATCATCATGGTCGTTCAACTGTTACGTACCATTCGGTAATTGCGGTACATCCAAAGGCATGACTTTCTTTAAAGGTGTGACGATAAATTTTCTGTTCAATTGAGACAAGATGAAACGTAATGCCTTGTTGCGTCACGGGTGGCGGCCGGTGAAGTCAAATTTCATTATCAATTTATACCAAGGATGCCTCATTAAGATTAACGACTGGCACAAAATAAGTTTATATCATTGCCACTAATTGACAATGCGGTGTAGGCGTCGAAAAAAAAAGAAAAAAGACGCGCGTAATTCGAAAAAGGAACCGGCGGATGTTTCTAAGTGGCCGCTATTTGGCCACGATGCGTTCTACAGGTCATTAGGGGAATTCGATCGGCTAATCGCACGTACGGATCTGAGCGGCTTCGGATCCCGAACCATTGGAATCCGATTGGACCGATATTGACGCGTGCATTCGATACGTCCTATTCGAGTTATTTATAACGCTATTATTAGTTTATGGAATTGTTATTTATGTAATACCCACCATCTCGCTAGGAGAAATTAAAATATTTCATAGATGTTATTTATCACTTTCACGCGGTACTAACTATTATTTATATATTATAATTATACTACAATTACTTAGCTGTAAAACAACTTTTTAAACGAAATTTATTAATAACGATTTTTAATAGTTTTGAACAAATACATAAGTTCCATTCTGACATTTTTGTTTAAGAGTAACTTTTCGAAGTAGTTTCAGTATAAAAAGTTGAATTTTCTACTTTTATAAAAAAAAATTCTCCCAAAAAACGTTAATGTTATGTAATTATAAACTATCTCTATATTAAACGGTAGTGATTCTAACATGAAAACAAAGCAGACTGACGAATTGACCAAAGCATGTGTGCTGTAATAGTATTAAACATTACGCTTTCTAGACTGACTGATACGATTTCTAGCATATTTTATATCGTATATATGATAATTGAGTGCATCATGACATGGCAACGGATCCATTTTGGTGATATTTCCATCACTACCGCAGCTGGTAGGTAATTCTCTAAGAGGTAGGCAGTGGAGTGTAGAACACTCACGTTTCACCAGTTACGTTTATGTCCCACTACGAAATAGGCAGTGACTCTATTCCCATACACCGGACACTATCCAAGCCACTAATCCCGAATCGTTTAATTACTTGTTCACAAGAGAGTTCCTGGTTTCATTCAAATCAGTAGTTAAAGTATGACATGAAGTTTGTTCCTTTTTGTCACGTTACTGATATCTCTATGCTAAGACGACTCATATTTTTTGGCCATTTAATTAAATAATTTAAAGATATGTTCAGAAGAATGTATTACCAATGTATAGTATATAAATTTATCACAAAAATATATTCTTCATCATCAGCTTATTGCAGTCTACTGGTGGACATAGGCTCCCCTGAGGGGTTATGCCCATAATCCCCACGGTGGGCATGCGGGTTGGGGATCGCAGAGAACAGCTCGCAATGCTGCCCGTCGGCGTAATGTATTAATTTGTATAAAAATATAAGTAAAAAAATATTATTTAAAATATAGGTACAGATTTACTGATTGATACTGATTACGTTTTTGTCACCGGGCGATGACTAACTGACTACGCGTTACGCAAGACGTCTTCGCAACCCTTAAGTTGAGGAGGTGGATTAGAATAGATGAATAAAAATATTGTATACTCTTTTTGTGCGAACACATACAAAGAAACTGGATCCGAAGATAACAATGTTAGATCCAGGCGGTAACTAGTAGCGAGACCATTATCGGCGGCCGACTTTCCCCGCGGCGGCCTTTCATCGCGACTGTCCTCCACAAATCCATATACGAATACAATGAAATCCATCTTACTCTAACGAACATTTTAAAAAGTCACAAATTGACCATATAACATATCGCTACGCCAGTATTTCCCGTAGAGATATTTGGAGAACTATAATGCACTCCGGTCTCATCGGTTACGTGAGGTTACGGTTATAAGCTCCACCATGGATTGCTATACACAGGGCGCATATGATTATAAAATGGTAAATCATTGTACTTCAAAATTGTTTTTTGATTTAATAATCAATTGTGTAATGAATTAATTGGTCACCCGAACAACAGTATCGCACCTCGTCGACAGGAAAGCGGAAATGTCATTCATTGTAACGCGTATATCCGCCGGATCAGCGGGTGTGATTAGGACGGGACACGACACTTTCACGTGAGAGAGCGAGATGGCTATCTGTGTGTCGCCACCGCAGTTTTCACTTGAGACGAACAATTAACGACACCCAATTAACCTATTGAGTTCGATCCAATATCCGTGTGGACATTGTTCGATAAGACAAAGGTACTTGTGTCAACATTAGATCACTATGTATTCTTAATTTTCGTATACGTTTCTTGTTCTCGTATCATTTGGAAATGCGAACAGGAAGATATAATTTTTTTATCTAACAATAGACCTTCTTGTGGAAAGTCACTGCTCAAGTTTTCTGCCAATTGGGGAGTAGATTTGAGAAAATTTTGATATTGCTTTCAGGGAGTGTAAGGTTCATTTTTAATTTTTCATCATTTTTCTTAATGAAAAGTACATCAATAGTAATCCCCAAAGGACAACAAAGACAAAGAATATCATCCAACCTCAATTTAACTCCCATTTTCTGATCAAAGACGAAAAGACCTAATAATTGAATGTTGAACGATGAATGACTAGCAAATATAACTCATTCTTCGTTTGTTTATGTGTCGATGCTTTGTTTATAGGTACCCGTAATAGTACATTATTAATTGCTATAGTTATGATTATTATATGACTTAAAATGAAAGTAACGTCACATTGAAATAGAGCGTAACTTTTTGAGAAATTGGCAATCTGTTACAACACTTACACTACTAGTACTTAGCTTACATAAGCGTAACGAAAAACTCTTACTGTATAGATTTCCACGCTTTTTGTTTTCAAATGTAACTTTACGGTACATAATGGTGCACGGGTAAGAGTGAGTGCGGCGTGTTAACTCGTCTTAGGCTCCTTTCAAATAGATCGTTTCTGGAAGCTGAGCAGTTTTGATCGGACTTAAATTATGAACACTTCTGTACACCTACAAGTTAAAGATTATTGCGTTCGTAAATGTAAGTTTGTACTAGGATAGGTACAAATATAGAGAATAAATAAAATAAATAAATGAAGTGGATATTTTAACATTTCATTTATTTTGTAATGGCGCTTGAGCCGAGCACATCCTCTTGTCTTAAATGAAATGTAAAAATATACTTTATTGAAACGTGTTAAGTTCTATTTTAAATATGATCACAATACGCTCCACTCTGTTCTGCACTTCTAGTTGGTGTATTTGAAAGGATCCCTAAACAGCAAAGTGTACAATGTTTGTGTTCATGTTCCAAACGTGATTGAGCAATACACAGTGGCATCTAACGACCGTTCGCACTTGCATAATAATAGCCGCCAGTGTCGCCCAGTATGTCATCCGTTCGCTAAGTGGACTGTGGTAGCAGTTGATTGACGAATTGTGTACGCACATGTACCTTGTACACTCGAGTACAATGCTATGTACACTCAGACGTTATGAACACACATGCACTGTGATCACCCGGGCACAACGCTACGTAGTTATGTACACTCAAACACAATATTATTGTTAATTTTAACTATAAATATATTTGTTATTAAAATCATTTTCGTCTTTTTTTTCGTTGTGAAGAGTTTTGTTCTCTATATTTTACTTACACGTGATTTAGGAATTTCGATAAATGAGGACGGAACGAATGCGATATTACATATCGCATTCATATAATGTTTATTAAAACAATGATATATAGTTATAAACAACATACAATAAGAATCGTCTTATTATATGTTGTTACTTGTACAGTTATTGAACTGTAACAGATTCTTGCGTTACGAAACACTGACTGACAAGTAAACTTAGTTTCTTAAGTAAGCGACTTATATTATTCCCTATAAGTAGGAATTGATGATGAAAGTACAACTAGAACTAAAAAAAATGCATAGCGTTGTCTCTCCTGTTAGTACAACTGGGACACATACGAGTATTTCAGTGAGAAGCATAATTGTTAGTTTCGTGGGTGTGTGTAATATGATCAGTATTTGTATAGTCTATATGTATTTGAGCAGTCTGGGTACCATAGTACAGGTTCTCTTAATTCGAGATCTAACAAGTCTCGGGTCTGATGTGTAGTGTACGGTCTACATCGCACTATCATTATCTCCGACCAAGTGCGCGCACGACTTAACACAAAAACTAATTCACACAGCCATTGAACACTATTATCTCTTAATTAACCATGTAAATTCGAATATAAAACTGTCGTGTGTCCACGTTCGAACATGGAAGCGTGGTCATAATTGAGCCATTTGACTTTTCGTAAATTCGCTGGCTTTGTGAAATGTCACCGCTCTTGGCTTGCGACGACATAATTAGTTTTAGAATTTTATTAGGCTCAAGTTACAACTTGTGCTACAGGGTAAGTTAGGATTTTATATCGTTATTGTATATTGTAATTCTCTAAATTTACAAGTTTGACTGTTATTGGTGTACTTATGTCAAAAAAAAGAGTGTGTGTACTCATCTACGCACGTAAGAAGTTATACTTCTTTGGCGTAACAATCCAAAAATATCAAATAAAATAATTTATAATTTGCAATGTAAATAAATTATACATACCGACAGTTAACCTCAAATCTAGGAATGCACTTAAAACAGTATATTAAAACCACTTTTGCCACTAATATTCAAAATAAATATTGTTACGTAAATATTTTTACTAATAAATGATCAATAAAAAATATCTATCACGATCATAAATATGATTGAATTGATATAAACGCCAATATATTTTTTATTTATTCACATTGATTATTTGCGCTGGTACGTGTTTCAAAACACAAAAAAACAAAAAGGTTCGCAACTAACTTTAGGGTGTTGCTTTTTTTTTGTCGGTAGCAACTACTCGTATCTTCAGACTGTTGCATTTATCTGTCGGTGTGCTCGCGTATCGTAAAAATTCA
>DWTO01006208.1:0-10182 GCA_018244755.1 Jemadia pseudognetus
TGCATGGCAATAGGCTCACCACCTATTTCATAGTGGGACGTAAACGTAACTGGTGAATTGTGGGAGTGTTCTACACTGAGGAGTGCCAACCTCTTCGGGGATAACAGGTGTGATGTTACGTTTTTATTAATATTATCTGTTCTATACAAGGTGGGTTATTAACGAAGTGCTTCGGTTTCTCAATTGGGATCACTGAGAGTATTCCTATTATACGCGTGGTCCGGCAGCCATGTCCAAAGAGATTGTTTATCATAATGCTTCTTCACAGTAGAAATTTGTTGGTCAACTATCCTGACTAAAAAGTATACAAATTCTATTAGCTTTAACATTTGCGAAGTTTTGGTTTTTCGCTACTTTTGTAAGACTTATTTACTAAATAGGCAAGTGAAGTCCCTTATTAAGACTATTAATATTAGCTGTAATAGTAACATATTTTAGTGTAACAGTTAAGACCTATCATTCTCAATTGTATTGAAAATGTGTTCGCCAGCTGATAGTGGAGGTTCTATGTTTAATGGGAGCTAAGAACAGACTTATTCCTATTGTAACATAAGACTATCTCATGGCACAAAACAATGTACTTTGAGTAAACTTTTTATAACTAACACAAGAATCTAGATTTATGAGTAAGTAGATTTTTAAATTTTGTAGATGAAAATAACAAGTTACCTTTTTGATCACCATGATTCAATGTAAAGCAATAATATTACTTATTCAATATACAGTAGCTATTTAAATTAAATTGTTAATTAACCGTCAGTTGTAACGTCAGATGTCAGCGGTTTTTGACAAATAATTTAGTGGGTGGACCGGTGGACCATACAGTTGACTCTAAATGAGGCTACTCGTGAGTATTTTAGCTGATTCTCAAGACATACCCATTTGAATGAAAAATGATTGTAGAAATAAATTATTGTAAGCATGTACTTTTATTTTGAATACTCCTACCTAATTTACGTAACTAGTTCATAATTATAAATGTTTGTAAGCGCCATCAATTCGTCATATTGATAACTAAACGAATGACAGTAACTAGTACTTATGGTTTGCGGTAGATGGAGTATTTCTAAAATACGTTACCACCAAGGTAGCACCATCTATCAAAATAATTATGTTTTGACCCGTGCAATTTTAATTTTTTTTGGACTCTGAATATGAAGATGTTTTTTATTTTATTCGTGGTCAGCCAATGCTAATATTATTGCCTATCTATAATTTATTAATAAATCTTACTTCAATAAAATATAATTTTATACGTACTAAATATTATTATGTTATTATAATGCTAAATTTTCTTTACAAAAGGTCGTTTCAATACTCCTTAAAAATATAGGTTATTCATATTTACAAAGTACGTAGTGAATTAGTCTTGGCATTAGTAGATAATATTCATTAGTTTTTGTACATTCGTTTTCGTACCTACTTTTTTTATTTACGTAACATCACGACTGTAATCCCCGAAGAGGTAGGCAGAAGAATCTATGTATTACACTAACATGATTCATCAGTTAAGTTTACGTCTCACTCTCCTTGCGGGGTAGGTAGAGAGCACAGAGTGCCAAATATCTCTATGCTTGCACACTTGTCCTGCCTCTACCACATTCATCACTCTCTTCATACACGCACGCATCAGATAAAACCTTATCTATTTGATCTAGATAGGTCAGTCTTGGCCTCCCTCGAAAATAAATATCATTATGTAATGCTTATGAGTTAATTAACATTAAAAATTAGTTTTTTTAAACATGTGTACATATATAGGTATAATACATACATACCTACAAGTATGTATAATGTAGATGGAGATTACAAAACAAAATGTAAATTAGACAAATCATAATATATATACATATTTTTATCAGAGGCGTTAGCGTATTGATTAGTCGAACTGTTTACTGACCCAGTGGTTGTGGGTTCGATTCCTACTAGAACAAATCGATGTGCCACGAACACGAACAGTTGTTCCATGTCTGGGGGTGAATAAAAAAATACCTATATATTTATATGAAGCTTACATCATTATGTATGTAGTGTATAAGCAGTCTGATGACAATAATAACATTGGTTAAGTATGTCTACTATACAATCATATGAAATCACTATTATCCCAAAACAGTCGATACCTATAATGACACGGCTCGATCAAACTTATCTGATTCACAGATTACCTGTTAACATGCTGATACAGATTATGCATAAATTACATCAGATAAGGCTTAAACAACACATCGAGAGCATCGATAACGGATTTCCCATCACCCAGTTATTAGCAGGATCTTGAAATTACTGTCATATCGCTGCATTATGCGTTATTGAATGTCTGTGTTATTGTCATTTGATATAGTTAGAATCGGTATCAAATCATTACTAAGTAAGACATTGATTGGACCGCCGTTACATATTATTATTGTGCTAAGTATTATTACAGTTTCTAGTATGTGGCATGAGAACTTTTACACACATGTGAATACAATAGTCCGCCTAAATAAAAACTTAACACATGTCTAAATTGTCTCGGCCAGTAAGCTTTTCGACTGGTATCAAATAATTGTTTGATACGATTTTATCTATTTGTTATAGCTGAAAATAAAAAAAATCTTTGGCGGGTCTGGACAATTATAGATTATGTACATATATATACGATTAAAATTTTACAAAATTTACTTTTGTTATTAACTAACCATATGCCATGCACATTTTCATTTACTTAATTGACGGCTACGCTCATAGCTAGTCGAGTTTAATAGCTTTTTCATTTTACAATATCATATGAGGAACTTTCCCATCATTTGGACGTACTTTGTGTTGTATTTAAACTTTTACATCTGCCGAAATGTGGAAGAGGAGAGTTTTATATGATAAATTAAATTACTCTGAAAATAAATTCACATTCCCGGTTACTTTCTACTTTACAACTATTATTTAGAGTACCGTCGCGGGTACAAACAAGTGAACGCAGCGAAATTGAATTAATTTTAATAATGTTAATGGAGTTACGGGTATGCAATGATTTTAGCGAAATGCGCGGGAAAACGCGATAATATCTACGTGTTTACATATATTCATATTTTAAATAAACTATGCGAATTACAGCTTCAAAAAAAACATTGCGCTTGTTATTCCCGAACAGGCAGGCAGAGCAGCGTAGTTCATTCCTAAGTTTTAACCGTTTACGTCCCACAATGGAAAAGGTGGTGAGCCTATTGACATACACCGGGCACAAATTCAGACTCGACTATTAGAAAATCTAAGTTAGGAAATTAACTGCCTCGTTGATCGTGTTGCTAGCAAGCCCTAGTGCCGATCAGGCGGTTCTTGGTTCATATCCCGGTTCAGGCACTATTAGATTTTCCAATTTAGATTAAAGCTTCAATCTCTTTAACTTGCACAGCAGGGACAGAGCAGTGGGTAGTATACATAATTTAGCAGTCGAGGGTCGAACCCCGACTGGGTGACGGTTAGTGCTTGTAACATTTCAGAGTTATGTGGGTGCAGGTTTAAATATCACTCGCTGTAACGGTGAAGGAAAACATCGCCAGGAATTTTACACATTTCAGAGTTTCACGCAATGTTCTGTGATGTGTGGAGACTGCCGAAACGTTATAGACTAGCGTTAATGAATATGGGATCCCTGAGGTAGATTTCCTAAGTCTTTGGATATTAAAAATCGAATACACGCAATTAACGTCCTAGGAGAAATACTTTCGACGTACTGAGGGTACATCGAAAGTATTTCTCCGTACTTTAACGTTAAATAAAATTTTATTATTTTTCCGCGCATATTGTGTATGCAAATGACGACCAATCCTTTAATAAGTAGGTACTCCAAACCTTAGAAATATGAGTGTTTAAATCCTTGATACGCACGCTTCCCCTCTTTTATCTTCGGCAGTAGATTTAAGTATACATAACTTGCAATGGCTGTGTATGTGTGTGTGTGTTTATTTAATGGACGCATCAAAGGGGCATGCAGCCACTAGATATGAAGTGGGTATAATCCATCCAATCTGAAGTGAAAGCAACGTGCCGTCGTATACATTTGACACCTTACTCCATGGTATAAACTGGAACGCCTCAAGTTCCGGTATGTAACGAAAAATACATACATCCTTGGATACATATTTATAAGGCTATTCTTTTACGCAAAAAAATATCCTGTTGATAATTTTTTCACTGATATTTGACAAATAATTTGGTAACGAATCATTTAACAATGTCGCCGTTGAAGTGCAAAACACTATGTAGAGATATGGTATTTTTCGTTTCATTTACAAATTAAGCGCTTTTACAAGTGTTTTAATTTTCCTCGCTTAGATTTACGTCTTCTTTATGTGTGGTCTACAGTCTGATACGTTGTCGTCTCCTTTAGAGAGATGGGCATTAACAGCTGAGACAGAATTTATTGCTATTCGTTCACAATTTTTATTATTATAACTGGGATTGAAATGATATAGAGCACTTTCTCCTCCTTCTGCGTCAAGAGCGGAGATCCGGGTTTGTCTCGAGGTAGTGGTTGAGAGTATTCAAGTGGGAATGTAATTCCTTATTTTTTACTTATCCGTAATTAATATGGTTGGGACGGCCGCTGTATAACTTGCACATCTTTTTTAAGTTACCTACCAAAATAATCAGCATTAGAGTTGGAAGAGCGATATTTATGACACACCCCAAGACAAATCGCGGATTTCTGGAGATCATGCTGATAGGGGTGACGTGAATTACGGACACGACGGGATTGGAAGGGTTCTTCTTATGTACGGCAACTGGGTACCGCTTCGAAATCTTACTCTGGTATAGTAACTGTGCGATAGGATTTTTCGCCGTTCAGCAGGATGGTCTTCCTGGTTCCCAGACTGAAGATAAAGGTGGTATAGCACTACGGATCTCCTATTGACTGGCAGACAGTCAGTCATTATACCAAATCTTGCTGGCCCCCGCGTATATACCACGCCACAAAAACAGAATTTTGGAACTAACATAACTATACGAAAAGTAGAGAGAGACATCAGCTAGGGTTAGGAAATGAACGATCACCTGGTCTTAATATATCTAAAATATTTATTATATATCGATATTTTTATTAAAAGTGTAATATTAATTTTATCATCATCAGCCCATATCCGTCCACTGCTGGACATAGGCCTCTCCAATAGCACGCCACTGAACTCGATCTTCCGCTCTTCGCATCCAACCGCTGCCAGCCACTTTGCGTATGTCATATATTTCTTACATTATCACCGTCATTAAAAACGAGGCAGCTATTCAAATCTCGTTACTTGCTTTATTTATTATTCACGTTGTTGAAGAAAACGTTTAATAAATATACAAAAAACAGCAACAGTAAAATTACAAGACTATTTATTTAAGTAACAATGGAAAGAACTGAAAAATGATCGCTGAAACGTTCGAGCACAATGCGGATCGCGAACACCTATTGTTTCAGGAGAATACAAACACACCACCGACTGTCTGCGTTTACTGTAAAATAATTTTGCACCGATTCATATCTTTGGGCACAATGATATTTTATTCTGAACGATTAGATACCATTCACTGCGGCAAATCCACATCACGTAATAAACGATTTATACCCTGAAAATAACAATCTGTAAAGTGAATAAACAGGGTACGGGCTATTAATCGAGAGCGCGCAATGTAACCTCGAGCCCCGCTGTGTTCCTCCTGTCCCTTCCCGCTGAGGGCGCGTACCTACAAGTTGAAATCCAAATCAACCTTAATATACACGGTGAGAACTAAAAAGAATTTGTCTTTAAGAGTTGTTTTTATAACATAAATATTTTAAAACAGTTGTATTTGTTATGTTTCGTCAGTGTTAAAAACTGACCATTGCTATTCTAATCCAAACGCATTTTTTTGTTTATTTAAAACGTAGTGACTGGAAGATGATGCAGAACAATCCAGCCGATATAACCACGTTATAAAAAAATTGAATTAACAGCAGTAAATAGAAGATGGGCAATAATGGATACAGCTGCTGTCGCTACAGTGTTCGGGCGCTGCAGACGTCTTGCTCAGTAAATAAAAGCCACGTTAACGTGTTATTATGCGGACAAACGAAATAACTCGTGCCCGAGCTCACTGTTATTACCGGGATCGGGATCGGGCATCGGGAGAGTTATTTACGAGTCGAAAATGTAAAGCAATTGATTTTCGGTTAACTGAGAATTTATCGTGAAAACAACGTTATGATTGGAATTTGGTTGATTCAATTGTTTTAATCAACTCGTTAAAGCTATAGAAACTTCTAAAGAGAGCGCGTACCTTTTATTAGGTACTTATTACCGTTTTGTACTTGTGTATACCTAAGTAGTGACAGTCGCGGTGTTCGCCGAACGAACATTGCACGTAATACATAGTATCGTACTTAGCTCAATTTAAACATAATAAAATGTATGTACAGTTATTACAACACTAATTACAACTTAGTGCTAATTTACTGCGACCAATTCTCTAAGCTTTAACCTTAGTCATGTTGACCTAAAACGTTATTCCATACACAGACAGCTTGGTGTTTTTAGATTCATTTATCGATGCTCTATACAGCCTATTGTAGTCCACTGCGGGATACGGGCCTACTCTGAGGGGCTATGGCCATAATCTCCACGCTAGCCATGCGGGTCGGAGCTCGCACGTACGTAGCCAGCCAGGGCATTCGCTACTATAATAATGCAAATATTAATGGATATAGGAGCACAGAGAAAATAACATCTACACACATACACATCTCGACCGAAAAGGGCCAATACTGGCTGAGGGGGGATTCAGAAGTTTTCTAATTACAAATATTTGGCACTCTATTTATTTTTACATAAATTATATTTATTTTTATTTATTACAAATATTTGGCATGTACGTACTCTGCCTATCCCGCACGGGACCTGACGTAACGATATCAGGGGCCATATAGTATTATATCAAAATTAAATCTGCCCACTATGTTTTATGTTTAACGGAAACACACGACACGTGTACGAAGCCTACACAGTGAACCAGGTGCAAGGACCGTAGTAAATTAGATATGTATATGTACAATAATTCGCGTGAATTTTAATGTGGTTTACTCTCGACATAATGACAATCGCTTGTTAAAAGCGAATAGATTTATAATCGAGAACATTTGATTTGTGGATGGAATGGAACCGTGTAAGTAGGTAACTGCGTGATATCAACGAATGTTCTCCAAGACTGTACTACACAAAAAGTAAATAAAGCGACCTGCACTGAGTAATGCCCAGTAAAGCGTTATGTGCCGATTAGTCAAATACAACGGCCACCGCGGACGACTAATTAGTCAACGCGTCATTGAATACGCAGTAGGTATTTAATTTTGGGTACATTCGTATTTTAACAACAAATAGAATCCCTCTGGACTTCCATAATTTTAAGTTTAGTCTTCTTTAAAGTTCCCGGCACATTCATAAAGAGTCGCACAGGTGGCTCCATGTCGCGGTCTCGCAAAATGTGAGATACTAAAATGTTCTTCGCAGCCGATAGTTTTTATAAAAAATTGTATTCTTTATTTATTACGCTATATATAGCGTAGTGGAAGATCCTTTTTAATTTAAAAAAGTCTATAACACGAAGTGTACGCACGTATAAACATGTTCGTCAAACAAAGCTTATGGACACAATAGCATGTTAGCAGACTACTAAAATGGAGGATGCCAGTGGGGCCTGTGAGCCAGACAATTATCTAAATGGCGCCACATTGTAATTTTAAGCGTCGTCCGTCGCAGCCTTAACTAACGTAGTTGAATTGTTAAAAATATATTTCTCAGAGTTGAAACTCAATTTAAATGCACTCACCATTTTATGTTTAGTAAACTTTTGTTGTGTTGAAGTTTACGGTGCTATTATTACTTGTATATTATTTAATGGAGTCGGTATTCAGCGTAAATTTAAAACAACTACATAATAATGTTTAGCTATTATACAGAACTCGTTACTGTACTGTCCTGAAGTTTCGTACTTCATTTACTTGTAAAAAATTCGGGTTTTGTATTTATAATGGGTCTTGTGTTTTATTAAATAAAGTTAATTTACTGCTTTAATAAATTAAATCGATTTTATTTGAAAAAAGCCAGGCAGCATTTCATTTATTTTATTTTTTATTTTTTTATTTATTGAAGTAATAATTAGTACGGTTATACACCAATTACACTAATCACTTAATTAATATACACGGCATAATAAAATTGAATGATAAAAATAGCAGTCTAAAACCTTTTTGCAACTATTTGTAACAGTAGAATATGACGTTAGAAGATCGAGATTAAAAACAAATTAAAATAAGAAGATTAAAATTCATAAGTGATGGTTATCTGATAGGTTTATTAGATAACTACTAGCTTCGAATAGCATCAATTACAATGATTTTTAAATAATGATGGTGGTCATGACGGTTTAAGTAATAAAAATAGAACATGATGAAAGTCAAAATGCGTATCAAAATATAATACTTAGTAAGTCGAATACAAATATTTATTGGTGAAGTCAAAACATTTTCCGTCAAATGCTTCGCCACACATTTGTCCACAAAGGGTCACGCGAAAGCACAATCAATGATCGTTACTCTTTTAATTTCTCCCTCGACCCTGTATTTGGTGTGCGCCAACTTTTCGTATTCAGATTAAGGATCCGTAAACATTTTGAGCACATTTTTATTAACGGTACACGTAACACCACGCTGTAACCTCGACGGGGTGATCGAGGAGGCACTCCTGTAATTCACCAGTTGTATTGTACGTGCCGCCGTGGTAGAGCGGACGAACCTAGTGCCGTCCACCGGGCAGCGCTCCTGACGACGAGCTATTGTGACGAATTTGAAATTAGTTAAACCTAATAACAACTGACCCGAGGATTGAATCCGAATCCTCTCGATCAGTAGTTAGGTTTGCAACCGACCAACCAACCAACCATCCAACAATCAACCAACGAACACGTTAGCCCGCTCAGCAACCGAAGATGTCTTCACATGAATTACGCAGGCCTCGAAGAAGTATCTTTACCTTTAACAACTCTGGCTACATTCGCCGAGGACCGCAGGCCGGCCGGTGCACTCCTTGACCGCCAAATATCACTTAGAAGTGTTAACGTAATACGCATTATATTAAGACATACACTAAGAGTAGTGATACATTTAAAATTGCAACTCCCACTAGTGAAATTCTGGGCTTAAATACTAAGGATGTAACTCTTTCTTCAGGAAATATTGTGCATTTTAAGACATGTATCAGTTGTTGTACCAGTAAGGGAATTACAGAGAGAAAGCTTGCACACGTTAGATTTCTTGTCGGTGTGTGTGAAGTCTGCCGACACGCACTTGTCAATTGTAGCGGGCTAGCGTCAAGTAACAGTCGTCAAGCCATATCGAAGGTTTTCGGACAGACTAAACACACATTTACCACGTACTATAGTATCCACTGGCCTTAGTCAAGCGTCGTAGTGTAAGTCTAAGATTGTTTCCACATAGATCAATTATGAACTTCAGGGAAGATATAGAAAATACACTTACATCACCATCCGCCTATCTTAGCCCACTGCCGCATAAAGGCCTCGCTAAAATATTCTCAATCCCAGAGTATAAGACATATAAGCGATCAGCCGGTCGGCAGAGCCTCGTCCGTCGTGCACCAGAGGGCGGCACGGGCAGAGGATGTTGACTTGGGCTCTTAATATGGAGCTCGAATGTATTACATGCTAGTTACAGATACATTTAAATAAAATATTATTTGTACGGAACGTAAACATTTCCAGTCACACTCGAACTTGACAAATTTAACTGGAAAGCCACGCGACAGACAACACAAGTTTATTCGTTCACATTTCTATTAGTTTAATAACGACCAGGCCTCTACAATTCCGATTGATAAATCTCTATATAAATGTAGAGTATACAATTCAGTGTAAGAGAACATTACTTCTGTCGGTAAGCAATGCTTATTAAAGTACGAGTAATTAGTGTTTCGGTGTGAGGGTCTGGATACTAGTTCACGCGTATACTAGTGAAAGGTAACTAGACTAGAATTAACGTGCAATTCCTGCAGTCGTGGTCGAAGTCGCTTGCGGGATATGTCTCAAATCAAATCAAATCAAATATCATTTATTCAAAATTGGCTCATAACAAACACTTTTTGCACGTCAAATGACACTACCACCGCT
>DWTO01006209.1:0-10182 GCA_018244755.1 Jemadia pseudognetus
CCTCAAATAAAATATCAAGCTTCACGATTCGCATTGTACATTCGAAGTTAATTAAAACTCAGGTATACCAACCTTACGTACATAGGTACATTGAACGGGAATACTACATCTATACTTTAGAGACAATATACATTTTTTTCTCTACCTCGTTGATTTAGCGATGACGAGCACGATTGCTGATCAAGACGTCCCGGGTTCGATCCCCGCTTCGGGAAACATATTATCGGGTTTTTGTAACTTGAAATACTCTATAGTAGCTCGGAGTATATACTTGTGCCTGGTATAATAGTTTCACTTCCTATTCCATGGGACGTGCAATGAAACTGGAACGGATTACCTACTATTCTCCTCCGTATACTCTTTCAGGGATATAGGGAGGCGTGTTTTTATATTTGTCGCTGATCGGGTGCATGTTGTCATCTGATTCTCATTACAGATATGACATGTTCTATTCTTTATTACATCTTTGTGAATCATCAGATATCCTTTTAATCATATCATTGTTGGACATGTCTCTCCTTTTAGAAAAGAAATGGCAAGGGCGTAGTCTCCCACTCTAACCCAATAATATGTCCAACGATTTGAGTCATCGCAGAATCATCTACGCACCTTATTAGTTCAAGTTTAAACGTCTGTGATTATTTGTTGAAATAACAAAACAATTTTAAGTCTCCCATGTTTTAAGGTCCTTTTCCCGCAGTCATTGTACATTCAGCGACTTTGCCCAGATTTAAAAGATAACAAAGGCTCTTACTGGATTATCCACAATCCAGTTACTTCGTTACGCTGCTCCGCTGATTGGTAAACGCTTCTTCACTGAATGTTAATTGACATAACAGTGACGAGTTAAGAGCGACGTTTCTACGTTATTATTTATCATCACGCCAAGTCTTATAGGAGCTAGACAGAAAGCACCGACTGCTTAATGTTTCCATCCTTATAGGCCTGTGGTGCCGAATAGGTCAGATACTGGGTGACGGGGGAATTGGGAGTTCCCGAAACCGACGTGCGTGTATGAGGGGAGTCCTGGATGTAGAATCACTTTACATTTATAATAAGAACATACGAGTAGAACATGCTGTTGTGAATATATCATATATATGGAGTAATTAAATCAGTATGAAATATTAGCACTCCAGGACGCTCTTAACTCGATTACACTGGTAGCTGAATATAATTATTTCCCAAGGCAGAAGACATTCTTTCAAGCATTACATACTTGTACATACGTGTAGATTACGTAACGTCCAACGTAAATAAAATTATTACAATATTAAGTTTAAATATACATACTTTGCAAATATTAACATGTCCTTTACTAAGTATCACTTTATCTAAAGTCTTATAGTTACATTTGAAGTTTAAAGCTTTACACATAAGTTTACAGTGCTAAAGTTCAGTAAGCTTTCATGTTTACGAACATTGTCTGGAAAGCGTTCAAACTAAACACTACTTTAAATATATGTAGGTACGCAGCATACATGAGTTTAAAATAATAATATAGACATGACAAATACTTGTCAATGT
Source organism: Jemadia pseudognetus (assembly GCA_018244755.1). Classification (NCBI taxonomy): domain Eukaryota; kingdom Metazoa; phylum Arthropoda; class Insecta; order Lepidoptera; family Hesperiidae; genus Jemadia; species Jemadia pseudognetus. The sequence goes on from DWTO01006209.1 coordinate 1,528, forward strand.
TATGACATTGACAAGTATTAGAAGACGCTTCTAAATATACCTGTTTGAGGTGAGAGTAGTAACTGTTATAACAATCAAATTTCATTTGTTCCGAGCGGTACAAAACCAATTCCCGCTAAGGTATATTTATTGCATTTCCTCATGGACGTAAAAGGGATAAGTCATTTTGAAAATTCATTTTGGTCGACCAGTAACTGTGTATTGATCTCTGGCTCAGAGGTCTGTTAAGAAAATAAAATATGCAATTGGAAATAAATTATAATAGTGAATAGCCGATGGCACAACTGTAAATTTAAATGTGGGTAGGTACATATTCATGAATCCGTGATTAACTGTTGTACACGGAGCTTCTTTCGGAATTAGAAGAGTTAAGGCTATAGTCTGTCACGCTGCCCAAGTGCGTGTTGACAGACTACGTAACCTATAATGAACATCATTTCCACATTTCCTTCTGTAGAAACATACTTCACTCCTACTCCATAATTGCGTTGACTGGAAGAGAATGCCATTAGACATTAAGTCTGCCTTTTGTAGCCTAGCTACAGGTTAATAATAAATAATGAATAAATAAAATAAAATATTACATATAAAATGTAGTTAGATATAAATTCATAATTGCTTATAACATCTCTTCAAAGAGGATGTTTCATAAACTATCTTTGATATCGTTTTTTCTTATCTTATGCATCAATGTTTGGAGTACTTGCGTGTTGTTGTAGAACATAAGATGAATTAATATTTTCAAACATATATTTACAATTACGCTGAAACAGTGTTCAATTTGTTGTAACCACATTTACGTCAATACTTCAGTATTGCGCGTCGAACTGTTGAGCGTCAATCAGCACTCGATTGCACATAGTGGCCCACCTCTGCCTATACCAACATTTACCGGTTCATTTGCATAACAAACACAATTTGTGAGCAATAATTACAATTTGCGAGCAGCTGCTCTCATAAGATATGCTAATAGAGTAAATTGAGTTAATTAAGTATTGAATAGAATTAAAATTCAATGAGATTGTTAAATTCTATGTAATAACACGCTTAAGAGTACCTAATGACTGCGAAATATATACGAGTACATTTAAATACAAACGCCATTTCTTTTTGTCAATGTTTAGGTATTCAATATAAGAGTTAAATTCTAAATATTTTAATGAACAATATATGTGGCAATATTACTTTTTCATAACGCAATTAATTTATACAGTTGCAAAGTTTAAATATAAGTCTATATTACTGTTTGTATACATTTTTGATGGCATGTCGCATTTTCTGTGAAGATATATTGAACAATTAGGTATTTATTTTAATTGTCGTGACGAAGCTTTATTTGATTTATGGTACAAAATATGTAAGCTTTGTTATATTGCAATATAGACAAACGATGCATACATATACATGTATATTGTTTGAAAATACATGCACGGTCATGTAGGTATTTTGAAAGCAATTTATTTGTGGCCATTTTGCAATATTTCCTATTGTTTACGGCCAAAGTACGTTGTTTGCTAAATTTAGTTTAGATTGACATTTTGAACTGGACCATACAGTACAGTACGCTGTTTCGTAATTTTTACCGCTTGTGTTAAATCGTAACAAACGTAACATCACGCTTGTAGTCCCCGAATAGGTAGGCAGAGGAGCAGTACTGGGAGTGTACGTTTCACCAGTTAGTATTATTCATTAACAAAGTTCAGTGATTTAATCCGTTGGGACGATAAAAATTACGATTACGAATTGGCGAAAATTTAAATTACGATTCGCGCGACGCGCCGCGCGCAGTGACGCGGCCCTGGAACTGGTCGCATGTTTCATTTTACGATCCACACCATGTGGCTATTGTACTGCGCCATTCAGTGATGTAATCCTTTGCAATCTATACAACTGTTTAATTCCCAGTAAACCTATGCACTGCTAGGTAAAGTTCCACTCTGTTTTCGTCTACGTCCTATCCTTACAAGGAATGTGAAGTTATATGGGACTGACCGCTCGCTTAGGTTTTTAAGTATATGGACGCATTCGACCCTAAAAAATTGCGATGAGAACCATTGTGAGGAGAATTTACCTACATTTCTCAAAATGAAAGCTCCTATGCTGCCCTTACAAATTATCGCTAATATATTACACAAAAGAAATGTGAGCGTCTATATGGGTTATGAGAGTGGGATGAGAAACGCACGCGATATATGTTCCAGAGTTCCCATCAGTTGTGATAACTTGTTGTGACACGATTAGCTATCGCGTTCTCCTTACGTGGACTTGTTGAAAGTTGTCTTCCCTGCTTCTCATTCATTCATTCATTCATGTTATGTCACGCTTGAGTGCAATACAGGATCGTATATTGTACATGCGAATACTAAAGTACTAAAATGGTGCACTTTTCCCGAGCTGTTAAGCATTTATTTACCACCAATTCAACGTTAAGATAATGATATAATGGAGATTATCTTTATTTTACACTTATGTTCACTTACATTAATATCTAGTATTATCTTAAATAAACGTTTTAATTGAATACGTCCAAGTAATTTGACACTATATTCTGGGCAAATTTGGAAAATGTTAAGTATAGTAAATATTTAAATTTTAATTAACATTAATAACCTACAGTATACATTTATTATCTGGTCAAAATGTAATAAAGTAATGAAAAATCCATTTAAGTTCTGTTAGACGTCGATAATAAATATTAAACTGGTTAATAAGTAAATAGGAAAATATGGAATATTAATTTTTTTTATAACTAATAAAACATACGGTACAACTACATGTATTTATACAAGGTTTTGAAGTAAATACTGCGATAAAATATACAGTTGATTATTTATTTACATAAGTAATCAAACATAAAAAGTAAGGAAATGTACATTATTATGAAGAAAACTTATTTCTATGCAAAGAGAGAATGAACTATTAAGATTTCATACATCATATTTATATAGGCATATACATAGATTACAAAGTTCTTGGCGGGCAAGAATAAAATATGATGTAGGTACCTATGTACGTATAAAGTAAATAAGGCCATTCTATTTGTGCGATTATAAATACATACGAGCAATGACGTCGGGCTAATGGCAGTGGTCGGAGTGGAAACTGCTGGAGTGGTGCGGTCACCGGAAACCAATATTTACTGCGGGCGTTGCCGTACGAATAACGCTTCTCGTAAATATGATCGTAAACTTTATTGGACTGCGCGTTGTTCGAAATTTGAATATAGGATTGAAAACTGTCAATACAAATATCAATCTTTTTATTGCAGCAAATGTTGATATACGATGGTTTTACAGTTTAAATACGTCATATTTGATTATTTTTAACAGATTATTTTTTTATTATTGAATTCTGAAATATTAATTTATTCACACTAATTATGCCAATAAAGTCTTTATTATATTAATGTTTTTGTCATATCGCTTTCCATAGTGTTCTCGTTAAAGTGAGTTTTCTACCGTCTACATATCTCGGCGGGATGTTTCCCAAGTTTTCTTTTTGCGACGTATGGCGCGTAACGAGCTCTCGTCTAATGAACAACTGAGCAACTAGAAATTAAGAACCGTATAAATTCATGTATGTCATTTTATTTTTATTTAACAGTATTTTCATAAATTTTACTATTTACATTTAGTAATGTGTAGTATTTAAATTTTAGCATGATACATATATAATAAGCGATTAATGGTAAATGGAAAGTGTATTTCTGTCATGAATGTAAGCTCTATTTGTTTAAATTGTAATATTCGTTATTTTGTAGACCCCATGCATGGGGACGATGTTCGACACTTCAAGACTCTAAAACGGAATTCCGCAAATACGATTCCATTTCTGTAACAGAAGCAGAGAAGGACGAATGGAATTGTAAAAGAAATAAGATTACATTTCTGACGCAGCGTAGGTAAACCGCTCGTCTGGGATTGCGCTGGGAAACTTTCAGTAATCGCATGTTTTCTTTTCGTAGAAAATGTTCTTATAACAACTCTTTTTTAATATTCTTTCTACGAAATCTCGTTCTGTAGTAGGTACTCTAGTTCAGGGGTAACTCCAATTTAATTTTTAGAGTACAGTACCTTAGTAAGCATTTTACAAACGTTAAGCACACTATTTTTAAACATGTTTTTGTTATAATCTGATGTATAGTTTAATTCACTGAACTTATTATAATTTGAGCTTGAACTTATTATAATTGTTTTTATTTTAATAAATTTGAATATGTTATGCTCTCTGACAAGGGTTTCCTTCTAGAGTGAAAAGCGCTGAGGCCATTGTATTACGAAGGCCGATAAATTGTGAATTTGCACACATCACGCGCCGTAATGAACATAAGTAATTGAAAAATATAAACATGTATTTACAAATTTTCCTTAACCGTTTTATCAAGTGATATTTATGTGACTGCATCGTTGGTCGCGTGCTTGCGAGTGCGATTGCTGATCGGGAGGTCCTAGCTTCAAATCACTAGGGAGTTATTTCATTACCGAGTTTAATATTGGATTTTTACAACATACATTTTCGGTGTATGGCAATAGGCTCACCACCAAGTCGTGGATGTAAACGTAACTGGTCAAACTTGGGATAGTACTACACTCCTCTGAACACATCTTAATTAAAAACAGCTAAAAAATGGCTTCATTAGAAAGCAGTGTAATGTCACATTATTTGCTCTTGTGGTGAAATGTTTATTCGTATTTTAAATTTCGTTCCTAAGTTATAAAATACGTAACAATATTTAATGCAATGCAAACATTCCAACTTTTTGAGAATATAGGGTATGTATAAACATATACAAGAATGTACACATAATTCGCTTAAGTCATTAACTCTTTCGCAGTATTAAACTAATGAGATTCTCAGAACTTGCGTGGGTGTATATTTCAATTATTAAAACAGGTGCTTGATGGAAACAAGAGCGAGCCATGGGTGTGAAAATATATTTCCGTTTCCTCGCTACGTCACCGCGCACGTGAGGCGTTGTGGCTTACATCAAGAACACATACCCGTAATTACAGTCAGCCTGTACTGCCTTTCCGGATTATTAACATTTTTATAGAAGCCGGCGAGGAAAAACATCGCGAGGAACTGAACACCACACCAGGGGCAAATCTTGACGTGTAATTCACAGCAAAAAGAATATACGTTTTGCCGTTTTTAATCTCTGAAGAGGTAGACAGCGAAGTGCAGTACTTTCCCACGTTTCATCATCTACGTTTACGTACTACCATTGAATAAGAGGTAATTTCAAGTTAAAAAACCAATACTACTCGACTCGAGGATCGAACCCAGTACCCCTCTTAAACAGCAGCCACAAAGAACCATTGGATCAACGAGGCAGTCATTTCTTATTAATACATACACACATTGTTAAAAAAAAGTCCACAATTCTACATTTAAGAAAACGTGATAACGCGGACATTATTTATTTATTTATTTATTTATTTAATAGGTCACTAACATACAGTACGTCATTACATTCTATTGTGTTATAATATTATAAGTAACATTCTGGACGTCTGTACAATTATAAGTGACGAAGTCATGCAACGCAACACTTCGTTACAAAATTGTATTATTATATTAAATACACAAAAAAAAAATATGTAATAAAAAATTGACAGAAAGTATCACAGAAGTAAGACAGATATGCACCTTTTGTAGCTAAACAAGAGATATTGCAGTATTATTTGACAATAAACAAAATAAAAACATGTACACGAAACCTAAATCTGTTTATCTTCAGCGGATGAGGGGCTCATAGGCCACCCGTTCGGTAGGTAGGATTTAAGATACACCTAGAGAGCACGTCCGTGCGCTGCACGCTCCATGAAGTCTGAGTTATACTCGTACATCGAGCTGGCTCATACTAACAATACCACTATTTCCAAATCACCCTACCTTGTATGTAATACCTAGTAACATGTGGTACGTAATATGGCCTATAACCAGAACTCACTTTTCTCTAAGCACTGTAAGATGTAGTTTAACAGGCGACTACATATGTAAAGAAAACTAAGTAATATCACGCCTGTAATTCCCGAAGAGGTAGGCAGATGTGTACCATATAGACAGATAGGTACATATGTACTCGTATATATAATAAGGACTGAGAAGGAGACGCGAAAGAAGTTTTCCAGGACCATAGCGCATGGATCTCCGCTTCTACCTACCCCTATTAGCAAAAAGCATGACAATATTTATGTATGTATTAGATTTATCAATTTATAAAACTCGATATACCTATAAATTTCATTCGTATTTAACCTCGACCAGTAGTTACTCCCATTCTCAACATATTTTCCTATCCGTTATACTTAATGTGTTTCATACATATTTAATATTGTATTGTGTCTATCCTATAATTTCTGGTTATCCAACCTTTATCGACAACTATCCGTTATCCAAACAATATTCATTGTATTTATCTACTAGGTCTTACTCAAACATCGTATGAATAATAAAAGATTGCTCTTCGTTGAAATTATAGTAATTTACCATACAATTGTACTTTTACGATTCCACTGTATTCATTTTTGCCTTAAGGAATTTTGATTTTTGTTCATTACTAATATATTATCACGACAGGTTCCTCAAGGGCAAGCAAAAAACACCGAATATCAAATATGATAAATATAATAGTAATAACAACCAGGAATCGAATCCCTTGCCGAATCATTCTAAATGTATACCTATAACGTAACTCTCGCCTGTAATCCCCGAAGAGGTAGGCAGAGTGTCGTAACGTCCCACGTGTCACTAGTTACGTTTACGTCCCACTATGGAATAGGTGGTGAGTCTATTGCCATACACCGGGCACATTTTCAGATTCAATCCAAAATCCAATATTGCTCGAATCGGGATTGGAACACAGGACCGCTCGGCAGTCGCGCTTACAATCAACACGGCCAACGTCATAGCCAAATGTTACATTTATATTTACGTCTCACGAAAGACATCTTCGAATAGTTTAAGTACCGTACCTATAAGCTGCAATCTCAACCCCTGAATAGTTAAACGTAAGTAAGTAAGTAAATAGATGCACGAGCAACGTCAATCGCTCTACAAATTTGTTTACTAATACTAATAGTCCTGCGATTTGTATCAGTAAAAATGTATCCCAAGCGATAATTTGTTCAAATGTCAAAACGTATAGACGTAGATAATTATAACGCTTGACAAGCTAAAATAACTGAAGAAGAAATTCCGTGTTGTTTATTATGAAAATAAAGTAAGCAAATTATTTATTGTGAGGGCTATCTTGATTAATTAACACACCAGACATTGTAAACGGCTGTGGGTGACAGCGGCGCTACTGTATTGTCTCGAGGCGAAGATCTTATAAGCAAGCGATGATTAAACGATTAAAATGACAAGCAAAAAAGTCTTTGTAATTCAGAAGATGAATATAAAAATATGGTATAGCGCATTCTCCTTTACAGATATAGTGAGTTCTGACGAAATTCAAATGGTCATCCATAATAGAGACAATCACTTTGTGAGTGTTATAGAAATTGGGAATAGAAAATACACAGAGGCAGAGTGTGTAATCAGCTTATGTTGTTTCTTAAGTCTGTGTCTTCCTCCTTCCTGAACCACTGCGTTTATTTAGGACGAACACAACACAAATACACATTTCATCGGACCACCAACAATAAACATTCGGCTGACATAGACCTCGTTGAAATTAATTGTTGTTTTGGACCATTCACGTATGTACGTCAAATTTCATATAAATTAGTTCAAAATCATGAGCATAAAATATGAACTTTGTATTATTAACATTAGTTTACAGCGCGTATAGTATTAATTATGGTAGTAGTACATACGTTTGAGTTTCATATTGTTTGCGTGTGCATTCAAATTCATGTATGAAGTTGGACATAAACAGGTTATTGTCTAAATGACGCACATCCTCGTAGATGTTCTTTTCACCTGCCAGTTGCATTGCGTAGTACACAATGGTTGTTGAGAGTATATTGTCTATATTTTATTGTCACTTGCACATATTGTATATGTATACATTAGTATGTATTACTATCACTGAAACAAGCGAAGTACATATAATGAACACTTTTATAAATTTTGCGAAGAAAAAAATACTTTTAATATCTATTACTTGTACTACTGCTGGTTGGTCTTTTTTCTCTTTATTTTAAAACTAATTATTTCATATTGGAAGAAAAATTGAACGGTTTTTTATTTTTGTATGGTTATTTGATGACATTTAATCGTATGATGAGCAAAAGTAGCTTGATTTTTGAATTTTTGAATTTTTAAGAACAATACAATAGCAAAATTTTCGTAAGTACAATGGCATATGTTGGTGGATTAATTAATATTAAAGAGGAGTATAATATTCTGGAGGTCGTGTGAGCGTGGAAGTAATTGACAGAAGTTCGGCTACAAGTTTCATTAGAAAATGTGATATCACTCGACCCATTAGACGGTGACGGCCTTGTTGTGATGCAGAATACACTGAGTCGCGTAAATGCAAACTCAGTGATCGTCTATTCAAAGAAACGTTGCGTCAAAATAGAGCGACGTTCCTTCCAGAACAACCACTTGACGTTAACATACCAGAGCCAATAAATGCTTTTATAAACAATGGAAACAAAGGAAAAGTGGGAGACAAATATCTTTATAATGTATTCATTATAC
>DWTO01006210.1:0-10180 GCA_018244755.1 Jemadia pseudognetus
CCTGCCGCGCTTCCTCCACGTTCGTCACTCTCTTCATACATGCGCGCCGGTTTCAGAGACTTTTAACTCCCGCATCACCCAGTATCTGGCCTATTCGATCAAGATAGGCGAGTCTCGACCTCCCTCGGCACCTGAATATACTAACAGTCTAAACCTTAAATGTAATTTATGGTGTACTCTATAAAAGCCACATACCATGTTTAAAACTCAGTAAAAAACCTATCAAATACAAACTAAACAAATATAGTTGCCGAGAGACTGACAACAACCACCATTAAAATGCAAATCAATGTCCAGTCGAAACGAAATGTACCTAATGTCCATTGGGATAAGTGCATATGACGTTGAATCAGTTTGCATATTGAGAGCCTGTGATATAAGTACATGATGACATTATTACTCCTAATATTGCTATGCCACAACACACACAGCGCTGGAGTTTTGTTGCAAAAAAATGACTGTCAATGAACGGCGCAATTTCCGAGCGGCGTGAGTCTTTTAATGAAAGCTAAAATGAATTCTTCGGGTCTTTTACTGTCCGGAATAACGATAAATATGCCCCTAAAATAGTCATATGTAATTTTGAACTAGCTTGTCTTTGTCTAGCTCGTCGTTGTAAAATCGTATTAGTTGCATATGAGGAAATATAGAAATTAAATAAGTCTGTACAACGAATAAGACCAATCCCTAGCGGAGTTCTCCTGTATACGCGCCAATATGAACTGTATATACGCCGCTGAAATTCAGTCTCCTTTCAGCGGTTTCTGAGGATACACGCGTGCGCTTTTATTTTTTATATTACGAACTTTTAGACGTGTTTTTTGTTCTTTTAAAACATTTCTATTCATATATACAAAGTAATTGTTTGTGTTTGTGAGAATTGTAAATAGTGTTCGGTGAAATGTAATTTTTTTGGATAACGTTTAAATGCCCGGTAAATTATGTTTATTAATGCCATTTATTCATTTATAGATGCCATTTATTCATATATGTATTACGTATGGAAATTTCAAGTTGGAAAAATTAGATAATTTAAAAACTTGACCTAAGTCATCTATTTCACAAAGACTGCTTAGCGTTAGTCGTTAAGTCTCCGAAACCGGCGCGCATGTATGAAGAGAATGATGAATGTGGAGGAGGCGCGGCAGGTCTGTAAGGTTAGAGCTATTTGGCACTCGGTGCTCTCTGCCTACCCCGCAAGGGACCCGGCGTGATGATATGTATGTATGTATGTATAATTACAGGCTTTGCGTACTCGTATTTTCAAATTAACAGATCTACATATGCTCAAATTCACAATTACTTTAATTTAATGAGATTTTTTTCCATGTTGTCAATTGTATCAGCTTTAACAGTATCCGATAACAGAATCGTATTGGATAAATAATCCTTAAACGTACTGAATTGCAAATATTTCACAAATAACGATCACCCTTACGGGATTGTGTCACGTACGAGTGTAGACCCTTTCAGGGTCTTTTCTCTTTGTTCGAAGGCCCTCCGTGAGTTATTTTTACCGAGCACCTATATCTAATTTACCATCCTTTCACTAGTTAGCTCTTATTTGTTCCGGGAGAGTCGTGAAATCGAAGTTTGTAAATATTATTACGAATACAGGTATTAAGCGGCACGCCAGTCAGAGACCACCTAGTTGCAAATATCTCTATCCTACAGATCGGACGTGCTACCTACATTCATTACTCTCTTCACATGCGCCCACTGATTTCGTTTAAATGTTTTCAAATGCGCGATTCCTGTATCCCTAACCCATTCTGGAGCAGTAGTTGCCTGCGTCCATACGTCAGGATTAACCTAAACGATTTTCGTCTAGTCACCAGCGGCATTTACATTGTACGACAAAACTTAATGCGGTTAAAAAGTGATTCGTTTAATTGAAGACTTTGAGCAAAACCTCGGATGCGGTTGCTATGCGGTCCTTCTCAATAGTCATGTCCAAATGTGGCTTAAACTTAAACGCTGTACTATAATTGGATGAATCCAAAACCTTTTTTTTTCACCTGTATGTTAATTTTTCATATAAATATGCACCAAAGAATTCGTATTATTCTTTTGAACGCGCTTTTAAGGCTGTTATTTTTCGTGTCATGTTGGCAGAAGTGAAGCAATAACGTTGTCATCTTCTCAGCGTAATTTTAACGTTTTTATTCTTTTATCCACATTTTCATTTATGAAATTTTAATAATGATAATTTTATCAAAATGAAATGACAAGTACTTCGGCGATTGTGTTAGCTTTATCATTATTTATTAATGAAATAGCACTGCTACATAACTGTATGTATAATTTGAAATATAAGAAATAAACGTTTCATCGTTGACTCGTTGGTTCGTTGCTCGAATGGTCACCGATCGAGAGTTCCTGGGTTCAATCCCCGGGTAGTGGATAATTGGGTTTTTCTAAGTGGGAATTCAGTGTTGTAGTTCAAAGTTTTCTTTGTGCCTGGTGTATGGTAATAAACTCATTCCCTATTCCATAGTGGGACATAAACGTAACTAGATGGGAGTGTACTATCCTCGTCTGCCTGTTACAGGCGTGATGTTACGTGTTACAAAGAATACTGTCTATTGATTCACTAAACCATCCATTTAAGTTTTAAGAAACTGAATTTGTGCATTTGAATTTTTATTTATGTGTAAAATATAAATTTGTATCTACTTATGTACTTAAAGTACAAGGAAAACGTGAGTGGAAACGTGAAGTCAGGAAACCGTACAAGAAAAAGGGAAAACTCTGAGCGAAAACTTTATACTTTACAGCGAGCGGTCTCAAAGAGGAGAATTTTTCATCGAAATTAGTGTTTCTCTTGGGTGTCGCTTTACTCTTGAAGGAAATTAGCTTATTTCCAACTTTACTGAAGAGCAAGTTTGCGTCGATATGTTTCATATTGGAGGTTACGAATTTACTCATATTTTCGCTTTGCTTTGTGTACTTGCGATACATTTGAAGCTACAGGTAGTCAAATGTAAAAAAAAATGTAGTATACTTTTTAACTTCTTTAAATGCTAAATGTTTAAAAGAGTCAGTGTAATTTAATATAGCTTAATACAATGTTAAAATTGCAATTCTAATATTATTATAATACAACACGTTACATGAATTTCAGATTCCGCTTTCGATATTATTGCTAGAATGTTCCCTCATTTATATATGGCAGCTGATACAAGACTACGTTCTCCTGCATACTGATGATGTTCTGGTAATTTTATCGACCGAAGAGAGGCTCGAATGGCTTATTTGCCACATGTGTTGCGGTATGCGCGACTGCTCTGACGTCTCTGCACGCCTAGTACTCAAGTTGGTTAGCTTTTGTATATTATTGTCTGTTTGCTGTTTCTTGAAGTTTAAGTGAATTAAAAAAATATATTGAATTTTTTTGTAATTTTTTTTGTACAGGTAACACAATCTTCATAGAGAGTTGTTTTTGATATTCCATGTGTTTTCTCTCATAAGAGTATTTTAATGTGGTCACATACCGTGTACTTTTGATCAGTACGGAAATATTACTGAAGGGTGTCAGTTTAGTTATCATTTGCCCTTTATCGTTTTATTGTTAACATAGATCTCCACTAAGAATTAGATAGCTTAAGACCGTATAGACCTGGTTGAGGCACTTCAGCAGTTTTCTCGGTGTTGGAGGACTTCATAAGGATATCTACGGTTTAAAGGTTTCTTCACTCATTCTCAATGGTTCATTTATTCAAATAGCAACTAATATTTAATGTTGCAAACGCTTTCAAATTGGGAGGTAAAAGATTCGCACATTTATTTAATCCCGGGGGTGATGGAATGGAAAGCAGTATTTTAAATCAATAGGCTATCAAATTTTGCGTTACTACGCACTCCATACTACCGCAATACATGACGTACTGAAAAGTGTTTTTAGTATTCAAACACCACAGACGATATCAGTAAATCATGAGTTCGTTAATAGCAATAAACAGTTTAGTCCTTCGTAACATTATTGTTAAAAACAGATATCTACTCAATTTAGAGTAGGTATACCTACTCTAGTGTACTTTTTTATTAGATTCGTGTCTGATTGGTATTTCACCAGATGGAAAGTTGCAGCCTAGGATGTATACCTAGGAGGCACTACGTTTGTCTAAGAAGTGCCTATTCATTCTTGTCATGATAATCCAAGGTTATACTAATCGGGAAATACTTTAGTATACTTTAACCTTCTCTATGTAGAGCATACTCTAGCATGGTCCAATGTACGTTTTAGACAAAGAAAATATTTTTCTGCCATATTGTACATTGGAACGCGTTCGTTCTAAAAATAATGACAAAGTTTTTCGCTGACATTTTATTAATATGTCAACATACCAGCGTTGAAGACACAAAGAACATTCCGTGAAAGGAATTTCTCAGATAAAAAACGTTTGATGATAAAAGATCCTTTTATATGTACATACATACCTGGCAAGGTAATGGTTCAAAGGAAACAGATGAAAGAACGACAAAATAGATACACAATGTGAATGTTGGTGAATGCAGGCGCGGAGGGACACCAAGGCTTGGGTATCTTGATCAATTGGTCATATACTGATGTTGGAGTTAGAAGTGCTTGAAACCAGCACGCGTGCATAAAAACAGTGTTGAATGTAAAAGAATTGTTAGGTCTGTAGTTTTGGTGTTATTGCATAGTCGTCGCTCACTGCCTACCCCGTAAGGTTCGGCGTGAATACAATAATTGAAATAACATCAAATTGATGGACACCAGGAGCACATAAGTTTCAAACGAATACAACACTAAGTGAACATTAGAGGCGTGGCGCGGATGTGTTGTTGACACCAATATTGCGAAGTGCCTCCACATCGCCACATACGCAGTTACGTTCCGTGACAATTCATACGTGTTAATTTTCATTTCCTAATTAATTGCAAACAGAAAAATGTTGTTAGGAAACAGATATTGTTATCAAGCTCTCTGTTGGCTACGTGTCATGTTCGACAATGGATATTTATCCGTGGAAAATATGAAAAGGGACGTGTTTATTCGGTTTCATGCTGGTGTCAGTAAAACAAATTGTAATTCCAAAATAAAACGATTCATGAATTACAATGCACAAGAAACCTTCGGTACATTCAATTCTTAAGTACACTTTATTATTGAATTATAATTATTCCAAACAAAGTCGTACACATTTTTTTAAATAAAACGCTTCGTGTAGCACGATATGTTTTATACAACAATAGGAATGGTTATTTCCGTATTTTAACTTTTTGAAAAATCCCAAGGGCATGTCCACAGTTATATTTATTATGTGTATTAGACACGTGTCGGTGCGTTATTGGCCGTATATTTTGAGGAACAGATCAATTCATTTGTTCTATCGTTCGACGTGAGTATTTTGGACAGTGCATGTGTTAAATTTTGAATAACAATGGCTTAAGATTAAAATGTTTTTGTGGGATTAAACATGAATTCCAAAATCTCCTTTTTATAATCTTAAAGCCGCTTTGAAATCCCCAAAAGAGAATGCTGCCTTTTCAATGTGTGCTCGTAAATGTTATTGATAATGTGGTGAAATCCTTGAGTTTTTTATAGTTCAACGGAGAAGCCCACACTCAGCAGTGGGCAATGAATGCGTTGTATTCAGTAATACAGCATCCATCACATGGTTGTGATGCCTACTACACAGATTTATATTGTTTAAAACTGTCTGGAACTCGAAAAGTTGGGAACTGAGTCGGCAAACTAAATTCCAACAGATTAGTTTGTGTCAAAACTTGTTTTGGTTGGCCGCGAACCCTTCCTCAAATGTTGATACTGTAACACATAAAGAGACCTGAATCTTTAAGATGAGAATTACATAGTATTTGGTGACGCCGGTGTTAGATCTTTGTGGCGAAGTCGAATTCAAAATATATAATTAATTACGAAAATATCCGTGTCGGCTGTACGAGGGTGTCGTAGGAGGCGGCTAAGCCCGGCGCTGGCAGATGGCAGCGTGGCGCCGGCTGCCTGGGCACGGCACCTGCCCCGGGCTGCCTGACTGATGAGGTGATGTGTGTTTGAAACACGAATTGACTCACCTGGGATTGTTCCAGGCTTTTAATAAATTCCTGTTCAACTTTTTTTTTACCTCTCCGAGGTGTGACTTTGGGACATATATAAAATACACAATATATCTAATGCATACGAATTGTCAGTTAGATGGTTTAAATTTTCCTACCTTAAAATTTTCAGAATGTTCCACTATCTAGTTTAAAAGCTAGGAATCACTACAAGAAATTTCAATTAGTAGGTAAATCTGGGTTTGATAAATCCACTAGTACCCGACTGGGGGTGTGAACCCAGGACCACTTGACCAACGACTGGTACAATTTTATTGCATGTCATAATTATGTATGTTGACAAATTTACTAAGTTACATTTAGGTATTTTCATGATCCTTTTATCATTCCTCATTTTATCACAAACCGAATGTTAGAATGAAAACAAGATACAATGGTAATCTGTGGATTGAAAGACTCACGATAATTATAGAGTATTGAAAACTATATTTGAGTATCTAATTTCTGAATATTCTAAGCGAATAAGCGGCCTACACTATTATGTGGGCTGGATGTGTATAATTAATGCTTGCTCCACACTCTTCTTGTCCGCACGATTCTTGTTTGAAACTAGCCGAATATTTTTTAATTCAAAGCTTGTCGCCCTAGATAGTAATTTCCTTCGTGACGAAAGGATTATAATCTGTATGAACAATTCACTAGTCTCCCAGGGCGCGAGGAACGTACCTACACCGGTTTGTAAGGGCGTCGCGTCGGGAGAAAATTTTAAGTGACATCTTAGTTCATTATCTGAAAAAGTTCTTCTCCTCCTGACTGTCTAGATGCAAATGAGGATTCATGATCATGAATCACCAGCCTTTTATTTTCAAACCGATCGAAAAGTATTAAGATGGCTTACTAAGTACTAAGAACTAGACCCATTGATTTATTGATCGATGTGAGATTCTAAATTCGGCACTAGTAATAATTTCTCGTTTGTTTTATTAATAAATAAAATTTAAATTCATTACTAAGTAGAAGTACCATACTATAACTGCTAGCTCTGTCTCCTGTAATTGTCGTACAACGAAAATATAAATGTAATTGTGGCACAACATGATCGATTATAAATACTGTTTCACTTAGAAAGCTCTCGTACAATCTCGAATCTTCGATCAAGGACATGACGAAAGATCTCTTATTGTTTATCATACCTGAATGGTGCCATGAAACTATGCTATTATGTTCCAAACTAACATCACACATACATATACACATATGTAAGATGCTTAGTAATTTAGCATTATTAAAAAAAAACAAATGTATTTCGCCATATTTTATATAATATAAAATTATAAATAAAAATATCGATACTCTTCAAGAAAGATTGCGTACTATTGACCATTTCTTTCGAATATCCAACGATTGTATAGATGGAGCATTACGTTAACAAGTACAACCTACATCCGTCTCTCTCGACAAACCCCTATTAATGAATGGAGCAGGCTTAATTCAGCGCCACCTTGATTAGCGAGTTAATTGACTAGATTGCTGGGCGCGAGGCGCAAAGAGCATTTTCCGATTGAAATTTGTGCTATAGCGTCGAATGATCAAGGGACCATTATGCAGCATTGATCACTCTGAAAAGATTTTAAACTATCAAACGCTTTCAAACCTAAAGAGTCGTATCTTACGTTCGCCTGCAAGATTCCACTTTTGCATAAATATCCATAAACACGTATGACTATAACACATGCTCTTTAGAATTCTCCATAAAGTTTTGTAGTATCGCTTGTTAGCGATAAGACCAAATTAGTGGAAACCAAATAATTTGTTATTATTTCAGTAGGTGGAGGGTGGGGGAGAGGTATCTTTGATGTGTTTTCTCGACATTTACAAAGCTGCTTGTGGGCGAGAATGACTAACAAGTGAGTGACTAACTTCAGTGTCTGTCCAATAATCCCTTGCGGCACCACCTCCGCGCACTGACACGCGTTCTATAACTACGTATATTAGTTACATGCCGCCTCTCTCAACTCCTGGAGCAATATATAATCGAGCCTTTGATGTACTTACATTTTTATTATATTACGTAAGCATGACTAGCATTTTTAAAAGGTCTTTCAACATTATTTTATAATGGAGAAGACAGCCCATCCATATTTTTAGATTATTTAGGAATCGCCCACAGATTGTTATATAACGCAAACTTTTTAATATTAACAACAAATATTAGTTTATTCATTCGGTAATCCAACAACATTACAAAATTAAACAAATTTAATACATCATTTAATAATAATAATATGGTCTAAATATTTAATTAATATACGTAAGTAAAAATTTAAACATATTATATACACATATAATAATATTCTACATATTATAAATACCATTTACACAATTCTCCTTTTATTACAAAATAACCAAGAATGGCACTTCTTTTCCAAATGTATAGTGCATTTCTAACAGTTTAACCATAACAGTTTAAATAAAAACAACTATCAAAATTGTAAAGCAATTCATTTTTCACACATTGTATTGAGTGTCAATTTATTAAAATGATTTGAATAACAGCGCTCCATCCACAGCGCCCGAACAAAGGGGATTTGGAGGCACCGAAGCGCTCGACAAACAAAATGCAGCGGAGATGCGTAAATAGCCCTCCACGTGTAACCGATGACCTTTCGTTGGAATTAACAGGATTACGCACTGTCTGTTGTTGTGTTGTTCCATAGACATTTATACATACCGTAACACACATCACGCCTGTTTCTCCGCGAGGGGTCTGCAGAGGAGTGTACTGCCCCGTTTCATCAGTTATCTTGTACGTGCCATATAATACAGCGTGAGTCAGACTCATTGAGTCTATTAATATAAACCGGGGTACGAATACAGAGTTGAGTTGAGAAAAGAGTACTCGTAACTGTATCTGACGAAAAGCAATTGGCAACTGGCAGTAACAAGCTAGCCAAGACCAGTGGCAACTGGCTCTTGGATACGAGGCCGTAAATGGAAAAACTCCATATCCTTGTATATGTGGACATTAGGCAGTTGTTTTGTTGTTGTTGTTAAAATACCTGTTCAGAGGCATTACAGGTCATATCAAATTTTCTATTTACTCACGAATAGAATTGAGTGAGCAAGACGGATGAGTCATATCAGGTCTGTCAAGTTAGGGATATTTGGTACTCGTGCTGTGCCTGCTCCGAAATAGACCTGGCGTGATTATTCAATAGCAACAATCTGGTGCAAACGCATACTCACTAACGGACAGTGCGTACGGAGCTTTAACGTAAACAATGAAATTCAAATGCATTATTTGATTTATTGTTTGTGTAAATTGTCCTTTCGCTGGTACTCGGATAGTTTGTGGATTAGTCGTTCGTTACACGTGGAGATAGTCGAGGGGTTGATTTTAAGGAATGTCATATTCATTGCAGTTGCTCGAGTAGGTGGTACATTTTACTATAATATTATTATAATTATTTCATGACGGCAGGTCGCTCAGGGGGTTAGCGAAGTGATGAATGTCTCTATCCTTATAGACTTGAGGTAAAATAAATAAGTAATAAATATTTTGGGACCCTCCACATGCGGCTATCCGAACCCAAAGAAAGCATCAAAAGATATTGTGCTATGTTAACCAGACGGCTGATAAACTACATCCATATATACATATAAGTATTCATTATTCGATTCATATAAGTACACGGGTTCGATTAAGAGGTTCCGCCGAGTATCGTGCTGTAATTGTTTTCGATTTCTTCTGCTTTATTCTTAATTGTCTAAGATTTAGTTTTCATTTAGCCACGTAAGTAATGTGTTGTCTCACGACATGGCCTCTGATCCTGAAATTCGGGGCCGAAACTGCCTCTTCCTGGAAGGTGTGTGCTTCGTGACGCAGAACAGCCAGGAAACAACGTGCACTGGTTCCGTTGAAGTAACCATCTAGGATTAGCTAATTAAGATTGTTATATTACATTCTTTACTTCGTTTTGTTGTCACCGTGTTCCGTTGTACCGTCCCACAGTTCGGCACAGTTGTACTCTCACGATTTACGTGGTTAGTGTGTGTTTTGTAAAAGACCGCTACTCACGCCTATTTTTGGTAACATAATTGATACTAGGCTTTACGCCGATATCCACATAGAAAGGTA
>DWTO01006211.1:0-10179 GCA_018244755.1 Jemadia pseudognetus
GACTCCGAGACACTACTAGAAAATCTAAATTAGAAAAATTCTATAGTGTCCGACCCGGGAATCGAACCCAGGACCTCCGGATCGTCAGTCGCACTTACAACCAACACGACCAAAGAGGCAGTAAGAAAATTCACTACACATTTTATTTCTATTTTTAGCTTTAAGCGCGTAGTACAATTTGTAACGACTATTCAGAAGAAAATTAAAAAGAAGTTTAAGCTGGAAGAAGCGAGCACTTAAAGCGCCATTAGGGTTGCCAGCCGCGCTCGGATATAAACTATAACCGCTGTACAAAGAACTTAACAACGGAGCGCGCCGCAAACTCTTTGAATAGTAAGTTGTCTTTTAGATATCGTTTTGCATTATTATTGTTATTGTACGTTCAGGCCAGGTCGCTTGCGGGGTAGGCAGGGAGCACTGAGTGCCAAATAGATATACCTATCCTAACAGACCTATCTCTAATACTTAGATTGAAGTCTCAATTTAATAAATCGTTATTTCTTACGTTGCCTTCATTATCGTAGGGTGCTTTTAATTCTTTTGTAGTAACTTCAATGTAATTTGGTTTTATAATATTATACAAGATTCAGTTATATTCTTCAGCAGAAACATCATCTAATTTCATAGTCAGCTCTTTTTCATCAAACGGTAGAATAAGCAATTTTAGATGTAACCATTCACTGCCTTGCTGCATAGTTTAGTCTAATATTTACCGCCAACTGCGGCGGTGCGCAGTGTCGCTTAATAATCGCCTTGGTCCGCTGGCTGGTGGTAGAGACGAAATTTGCAAACGCGTTACTTTGAATAGGTTTTGTAACTTAAATTAATTCATGGTACATAAAATCTTTAGTAATTGTTCAATTTTATAAATTAATGTAGCGGCTATTTATCGTAGACGTGAAGCCTTTAGGTTTAAAATAGTACATGGGTGCTCTCTGACTCGTTTTCCCCCTGTCAGTCTTGGAATGGACTGGTTGGGAATAAATCAGGTCTCTCTAGTTGCATCATCTGAGAGAAACCTTATGAAAACCTTATGAAATTATGACAATAAAAATTTATAACAATTGGCGTGCATTTTTTTCTCCACTTTTAAGCCTAAATGCAAACGTGTTCAATCTAGCTAGCGCGCAAACTTTGTTCTTTTATATTTCTTAGCAAATATATCTCTCAGCAAAAACTATTCTCTCCACAAGTGAAACAAATCACTTTGCAGGACTCCTCACTTTGGTTGTTTCTATTGTCCACTCGAAGGAAAATAAAGCTTTGTATGGCATTTGCTTATCCCTTTTTATGTGTCGCCGTATTTATACTGCTGGCAAATAACATTGAATTATTAAACATACTTTCTTTTACAGTAGAGTACTTTAATTTTTATCACGGTTTCATTCACATTATAACGGGGGAGTAGGTTCTATACTGTAAGGTCATGGAAAGTATTTGTAGTGATATTGGTATTCTATACCTACTAGGACTATTGCGTTCCACTAGGATTGACTTAAACTGTTTGCCGTTTTGGTGTGAACGTTAAAATGGCTGTAAAATGTATTATATTCAGCCTCAGCACCCGCACTTCACCTATTTCTGTTTCCATGGAACCGTAGTCTTGTGTCGAAGTATAAGATTTTGTATTACAATGTTCTTTGATACATTTTTAATGTGTTCATTCTGTTTACACTTAGCATATTTCAAAGTTCCTTTTGTGTTAAGAACATCGTTTGAAAGTTCTCCGTAGTTCATACAAAGTGAAGGAACTTGGACGATGTTAGAATTGCCCCCAATTATGTTACACAGGGAAACTTGAGCATGCTATCTCGTAAGTCACTTCTTGAATATTCAATTGAACTCATCCATTAAGTTCTACTTGTTTTAATCAAAATATTAATAATTTTGGATCAGATCCAAGCAGATGTCTCCTTGAACCAAATCTATCACATTATAAAGGCGAAGCAACGGAAATCCTGAAGTCCTAAACATGTTGGTTAATTATGATGTACCTGCCTGACCATGATGCTGAATGCGGCATGCCGAGGACAGAGCGCGATGGCGTTGTTTGGGGAGGCCTATGTCCAGCAGTGGACTGACATAGGATGATGATGATAGTAATCATAATAGATCAAATTTGCACTATAAATTATCAGACACGATTCCACGTATTAGTTAAATAGTTCACGCAGGCGTTTATTAATAAGTAAAAGATTAAAATATCCCATGCCATATTTCATTCATAGCAAATGGATTGTTTAAAATATTCTGTGTTGAACACAAGTTACGATTATAAAACGGAAACAACTCTATGAACCTTTAATGTACCTACTAGGTACATACTATTTTAGACGGCAATATTTTTTGACGAATTTGCAAAAATTACTAAAAATGCTATCATCACTTTGCCTCAACGAAATTCAATTTTTGTGTTCACCTAAAAATAATATCGCCTCGTTTTACAAAGTAATGGCGAAACGGAAAAAAGGACAACACTAAGTGTCCATTAGTGTCATAATTTGAAAGGACATAATTCATGGGGTATTTGATAAAAGCGGATTTTTATCGCGTGCCCCTGGCAGTGCGATTTACATAATCTGCCGGACACCGTTTCCAAATGAATACTTATCTATATAAAATATTGTTCATAATATTTAACAAATCCGAAAATGGTAACGTTAGCTACAATTTAAACAAACAATTTCTGCAATTTAACAAACATACGCTGCATATTATGTTAATGCTTTGTCTATAATGCAGCAATCGGTGCTTTCTGTCTACCCCGAAAGGGACCTGGATTGAAGATATATATGTATGTAGGTATGTAGTTAAACTACAAAAGAATAATGTTAATAGAATATAATAGAATAATTATTAGAATACAAATTTTGTAATGGAATTTAGTTTTTCTTATTAAATAGCGTATAAACAATCATTTTTGTTATAGAACACCGATTCCACTTTACCCGTCTATACCAATCATACAGAATCGTAGAATCGAACTAGGTATGTAGTTCGACAAACTAATTGGAACTAGGCTTCAACAATTTGTAAAACGGAATTCGATTCAAAGCGTATGTTTGAATCGCGCGTAGTTGACATGTTCGAAATTTGTTTCATAACTTTACGTGGACGTAGTATTTGATTTAATAAAACACACGAATGTGCTGGGGTTAAAGCTTCATTGCAGTGCAGATATTGCAAGCTTTTCCTCCAATCGTATTACAAAAGGCGTAAAATGGTGAAGTAAGGAAGGCCAGAGAGATATGCGATAAAGTATTTTCACAGTTTTACACCTTACAATTACGAAGACTAGTTTGTGATTTGAAATATGTATTATGTTCAGTGTTAAAGAAAGAACTCTCATAATTATAAAATTTATTTCATCAGAGATCCTTTAAAATCAGGTGGATATATATATATTTTGTTTTGTACCTAGTTTTTTACTGTTACTATGAAAAAGTCCGTCAGGGATATTTGGTATTGAGTGCTCTGCAAGAGAAGAAGGAGAGGGAAAAGGGAAGAGGAAGAGATACTGGTAGAGAAAAAGGAAGAAGGGATAGGAAGAACGGCAACAGCAACGGAAATGTCGACAGCAAGAACAATATTAAAATATATTTTTTTTATAATCCAGAACTAGTTACTACTAGGTGCATACTCTTTTGATTATAACTTCGGCATAAAAATTTGTGCTCATTAAAAATTCAATTTATAACTTGAAACATACCTTATCTATCAAAGCGCTGAGTAAGCTGCACTAACCCGTTTAACTCGCTTTTAGCTCGACGATAGCTCAATTAGTGGCGAGCGCTAACCTATATTGGACGATGCGAAATGAAAAGCCATACCTTCATTTTGTGACGATCGGTGTTAAAGTTAGAATATTGACAAAAAGCTTTTAGCCACGGGTGATTCTATCTATGATTATCAAATTATATTTAAAAATAAAAAATTTATATAGAAGATGTAATCGCGACAAGAGTGTAAGTACTCTGTATTTATACGTGAGTTTTTTAGAATAAAATATCTAAATCGGCTTTTTAGCAATCCGTATAGCTTTTAATTAGTAAAATTAACAGATGAGTGTAAAATTATTAAGTGAGAAAATTATCAAATGAGTCTTGCAAGCGTGTTTAAGATCGAGTACCGAAGGGCGCAGAGGGCTGTTGGATGACTGTTACCGGTCAATTTTCAAAACGGTCCTCGTATTTCGAAAGACATATTAAGCAGTCGGCTTTGGTTGTTGACGGTAGGTTATTGTTAAATTATGTTAGAGTCTAAAAAGGTAATTTAAAAAGATTTGGCAGTCGTAAATACCAAGACCATTAATTCGTATCTTAGTCAATTTGCATTAGGGTGGTATGGTGGGGTATGCTCAAGGTCACCCAAAATTGCGGTAGAAAGATAGAGCCGTATCCAACAGTGGGATGCAAAAAGGATAGCAGACTCGTTTTTAATTAATGCAAATATTAATAGAATTTCGGGTAGTCCTACACTTTAGATTTTAGTAGGTACTTGGGTGCCATATAAAAAGTAGAGCAAATTAACTCAGAATCTAGCACCTACGTAAGGATCCTCTGATTTAACACATTATTATCCCTGTGAGAGCAGGACTCGAGGTCAAAGTACGGACTGTTGAATAGGGATAGGTTACAGTCGTATTTTTAAACCACAGCACGGTGTGCGCACACGACCTAGTTCCCAGGCGGGGGAAATACGCAACTGTAGCGGACAAACGCAGGATCCAACATGTTTTTACATCCTGTCATCCTGTGTCCTTTATGCAGTGGCCACACATTTAAACATTGTGAGCGGGCTAAAGATTTTTCTCTTCATCAGGAGATTGTGTTAAATCGTTTTGGTTTTAAATGTGTCTTTATATGTGTTATCGTTTCAATAGACATGTATTATAATTTATTTTCCTCGATAAATTTTGATTTTTTTGATTTTGAAATTTCCTCGATGAATAAATCTTGATTGTTCAGAATATGGGATAGATAAAGATCTAGTAATATATGCTTGATTATTTTTATTTCATTTGCTCGCTGTTTAGATTTTGTATAACACATTTTAAGATATTAATACTTGACAAGTCATTTTAAATCCGATATGATTGAACAAATACAACGTTATTGCCACAGACAGTTGTAATTGCAACAAAGAAACTGACAAAGGTCAACCTTTTCAACCGTTCAAGGGCATTGACATCAATGTCAATGTCATATATATACTGTTTTAATCGCTCTTTTTGATATTTTACTGCCGACCCTTTCATCGTTCCACTAAGGGACACGGGTTTCTTTTCAGAATGATAGGATTAAGGGCATAGTTTGCCATGCTTGCGGATTGGCAGATTTCACACACTTTACAAAACATTTTTTATAGATGGCGCAAGAAAACACGCCGCTATTATTGTCACGTCATATACGAAAGAAAATATATGTTTTACAAATGTCATATCACAATTTTTTCAAGCAGTCTATAATTCCCGGAAAATGTTTATGCTTCGCTTAATTGATGGTTTCCTTATCTTAGGTCAAGTTAATGCAGCCGTACGGACGGCATTGATTGGCAGTGTTTTGTGAAATAACAATGGGGGAAGGAAATGTGGTGTTGCCATTATTTTTATAGTTACTATTAGAAGTCTTATTGTTATGTCTTCAATAGTTACAGACCTATTTGATATATATACTTACATTAATTAAGCGTTGGAATGTTTATATACTTTATGTACTTACATTTATTAAGTGTTGGTCTTTAACATAATTTTATTCCTCCTATGGCCCTTCGATGTAATACCTAACTACGTTACCTTATCTTTAAGCCGGATTTGTTTTATCAGTGTTTGTAAAATCATGTGTGTGTAATCAGCTATAGGTATTATATACATTTCTTGGCCATGATTTTTTATTTTAAGAAGAACACAAACCCATTAATTCACATAAACCTTATACACTTCTTTTTACTTATACGGTACAGGAAAGGCTTCGTTCTAAAACGATACATTAAAAATAAACAAGAAAATATCGGAAACATCGTTATGGCTACCAAATTTAGTACCAGACCAAGTAACGATTAGTAATTACTATTAGTTTTCATTTCTATTTATCATTTAACAAACCTCAAAGCAATGATAAACCTCATTAACGAACACGCGCGAAACTTCATTGTTATGCACAAGCTAGTTATGTTTACATGTCAACACGGTTGTAAAGATATGTATTTAACACAAAATGAAATCATAAAATCACACCAATTTGTATGTATGTGATTTAATGGAATAGTCAACATCCGCTCCAACGCCACAATGTCTTTAATGAACCAAATGAATTCCGGCGAAGGCTACCTTTTCTAACAACGTACTTCGCAAAGAACTTTACGAGGGATCCATTTGAATAATTTACTCAGATACTCTGTTTGTATGTATCAGTTTATTATGTAACGACAAGTGATGTGCCCCTACAATTTATTTTTCATATTCACATACATACATACATACCTCACGCCAGGTCCCTTGCGAGGTAGGCAGAGAGCACACAGTGCCAAATATCATTTATAATTTTCTTTTTCATATTCGATATTATTATTGCGTAATTGTAATATGCATGTTGTTTGGCAATAGACTTCTACCACTACCACCTATTCCATAGTGGGACGTAAACGTGACCCGTGAAACGTGGGAGTGTTCTGCATTCCTCTGCCTACCTCTTCGGGGATTACAGGCGCTACGTTACGTTTTTTAATCTATTAAAGGATTTTATTGAATATTTTAGTTTAGTTTAAAATTCATTATCCATGTAATATAACTAACACCGTTGTCATCTTATTTTATGTTTTAATGCGTTTAATCAAACGCTATTTTCATCTAGTGCCTGGATGAAGCCATCAATATGGTATTGAAACGTGATATATTCATTTGGCCGCGGTGTTATTTATGTAATAAAGTATGATAAATTCCAATTACAAAAGTAACAAGTATGATTACTTCTAAATTTTAAGTGACCACGATATGTTTTCGAGTAAATAGCTTTAGACTTTGTATAAAAATCATTAACGAAGTTTAATAATACAAGTTTCTGACATACCTACCCTTGGTGCTGATAAACCTATGGTTATTTCGTGTGGTTGAATGTATATAATTAATTGAGTATCAAGGCCCATTAAATATATCAAAGGGGCAATATCGTAATCACACCGTAATCCTCGGACCGAACGCGTGTTTAACTTGTTTGTTTGTTGACTTGTTCTATAGACAACGAGCGACGACTAGCTATATTGTTGGCGTTCTAAAATATATTAAACAGACTGACAGAAATAAAAAGGCAAAACTCACGCACTGAATTCTGTTTGCTATAAACTACATACGTCTTCAATTCTATGTAAACAAGCTCTCTATAACAAAATTGTTGTTGATTTAATGTATCTACTCGTATATATTATCAGACTTTCATTGAGCCTTAATAAAGACACAAGTGAAATAATGTGGTGACGTTTAAGAGATATTTGAGGGATATTTTAAAAAGAGGTTACAATAAAATTTTCGTTATTTCTGTTCTGTTCTATCCTTACTATCGGTTAGTTTATTGGGTATATGCGTCCCCTTATAACCGCCACTTGAGCCACTCTTCGACTTGCTGTACCCAGCATCAGCTTGTAGAATTTCACACATCTTCATCCCACCTAGTCGAAGAACGAATTTACGATGTCAAACCAGTACACCCAACGCAGGGATTATGCTAAAAACCACCTTTGCATAACTATAAAAATTAAACAGTAAGTACAGGCACATACAAAGTACCATCTACTTCTTTGAATCTAGTAGATTTCATTAGCTAATGAGACTTTTAAACAATAACATATATACAACTTACATTATAGAATTCTTTATATTATCTATACGTAAATATTTATATACATTTGCTTTAATATGTGGTTGCTTTTGTAACAAAAACGTTAGTGAAATTATCGACATCACTAACAAGGGTCGATTCACTGCTGGTTACGAGTCGCCGCTAGAAAGAGAAGTGATAGGTTGGCGGCTAGTCTGCGACGCTGCTTACGTGAGTGTTATCATACTCCATAAGCCTTACAGAACATTGTGGATTTTTATGGTGAGGAGATTTCCTCGTGATACAGTTTATACACATCTGTAAAGTTACAGCAACTGGTATAGTTATAAAAAATATGATGTAGAGTTTTAATCATATTTTTTTTTGTTTAATGGATATAATTATTTTAAAACATATTTTAGTAGCCTATCTTTTTCTCATACTCTATCAGGCTCGTTGGTAAAGCTAAAACCTCGGGTTTTGTAGACGTTTACAAATTGGTTTGAAATATTCAACGAGGGCAAACGAGGCACAACCCAAAAGGGATTAACTTTTTCCTTGCTGCATTCAGCCCCTGGCTCCCCTTTGCATGTAAATTTGATGAGTACACATAACGTATTTACTCGTAATGTACGAGTGTATACATATCAACAAAGTAACCTTTGTCTTGTTAGTTCGATTTAAGAGGAAACAAATGAATAAATACATTTAATTTGCATCACATGCTTTGACAAAAACAGTTTAGGAAACATAAAATGGTTAAACGAAACAAAAAAAGTACATTATTATTGACGTAAAATTAAACCAATGCAATGCTTTTGTTTCTTGAGAGAGAAATTATTCAATGCATTATTGAATTGTTTTACGTATATTTTTTTGAAACCTACCACGGCCAAACTGCGATTGATAGGAGCTCACAAAGGAGGGCTTCGGATAGGCTTGAAACCAGTTGCGTTATCTCGACGAAACATACGCGAATAAGATTGTTACAACTTAAAATGGTAATGATGGCCCAGTGGTTTCGAATTCAGCTTCTCAGTACGGACTACTTGGGTTCGGTTCTGTTCCGCACATTTTTTTTACAAAATAATGTGCGTTTGGAGACTGAATATCATTTGCTGTATCGATGGAGGAAAATAGTAATTCAACTTGAAAATCTTGAAGTTCTCCACAATGCACTTTAAGACGTGTAAAGTCAGGCAAGCCGTACTTGCCTATTCTGGCCTTCGTGGCAGAAGATGGCGTTACACTTCTTATTAAATCAATATCAACACTAGTACGTTCAAAGGATTCAATGATGATGATGATGACGATATTTTAATCATGTGTAAAGATATTCACGAAACGTTGTCTAGTAAAATGTTAAATATATTCTCATGCAAGACTTTATTCTGCTTCTGCTCTAATTCCAATTAGTGGCTATATTGTAGTGTCCAAGAAATTTCAAGTAAGACTCAAGGCTTAATTAGTGCCTATTGTCAAAGAACAATGGAAAAATTTGTAACTTATTTTTATTGTAGGTGTTACTTGTAATTTGCTAGACAACGTGAAGTTAAAACGTATATATTAGTACTTGGCTCATTTGGGACAGACTGTCTGCTTGAAGAATTGGGGCAGATCTAAATTTAATAAGCCCTGGGGCGGATGACCGGCGAAACAATTTTGTTAAAAAAAAATATTATTACGGGAAAGATTAAATTTTTTACTCTGTCAATTAATTTTTCAATTTTATGAATTAGTAGCTCTATCAATCTGTTACAATTCACATTAAAACTTCGAAAACGATTTAGTAGATTATAAATAGTTTAAATACAGGGGAACCGTATAATTTTGAAACTTTTAAAATAGTTTCCATAATCATAAAGTTATTATCGATAAAAAACATTGATCGCTTAATTTGCTCTACATAGCCACGATAGCCTGTTGTATTTTAATTATTAGAGGTAGCGGTCACCTGCCAGAAGCCTGCCCTGCTTACCTTTACAGATCATTCGTGACCGGGAACCGGGTTAGAGCAATAAAACATTAGTTAATCTCGAATTAAATAGTTATTTACAATACATTTATGAGATCTTATTGAGATCTATAAGCGTTTATTACAATTAAAGGGGATTTTTCAAATTATCATTTTTCGTTGTCTCATTGCGTATTTAACTTTAACTCAGTTTCGCTATATGAAAATTTTATAGCAATCTTTTCTACAAGTGTATTCAAGTGTAAGATACAGGCAGGCAGGTAGGCACAGGAACAGGTCGGACCTGGACCGACGTGGACCGCCAGGTCGGAACAGGTCGGAACATGTCGGAACAGGTCTCTGAACAGGTCTGAACAGGTCTGAACAGGTCTGAACAGGTCTGAACAGGTCTGA
>DWTO01006212.1:0-10179 GCA_018244755.1 Jemadia pseudognetus
TGGTGAAACGTGGGAGTGTTCTGCATTCCTCTGCCTACCTCTTCGGGGATTACAGGCGTGAAGTTACTTTTTTTACTTTTTTTTTTTTATTATAATAATTAATATTTTATTGTATGTATGTGTCGTTTATGTATTATTATACTATATTGTATGTAATAGATTATTGTATTGATTTCTGTATTTTACATGTGCATATCCCAAATGCAAAAATGCGATAAATATTGGGGCTTACATATGTAGTGCGCCAACATTAGTTATTAAACAATTGCTCAACAAACCATCGTTATAGTTTCACGCTTGTAGTTAAAAAGATACTTTATACAGCTCCCTACCAGTCTTGACCGTCGCTGTCATGTACTTTTTACGTACTGCTCGAATTTCACGTGCTCTTTGAACTGGTTTAAATGGATGTAAAAAAACGCTCCACATTCGGATCGCATGTTCCGTCGAATCGTTATATTCGATTTTAATTATTCTCGGCACGAACTTTTCATGTTATTGATGAAAAATATCCGTTCTTTACTTTTTAATGATATTGAAAAGTGTACAGTATTATTTTCGATCACCATCGATCTAGGGCATCCCTTTGGTCCTTACTATTTGTACATGAGAGGCTCTCTTTTGTAAGCCGCCTATTCTGGGAACGTTTTCAAATTGGCATCACCGTCAAGATAATGATGCCATGCATTTTAATGCCCAACGTTTCGCGAGGCTACTGGTGACGTCACCAACGCTTCTTATTGACTTGTGATTTACGTCTACTGCGTCGTTGTATTGATGTATACCGATTTATGTGTAGCAGAGCACAGAATATACAATATACACCTATACAAATAGTAATAATTAGCTTTATAATTTTTTCTTTATAATCATAAAATAACTTAGTAACCTCGATGCAAAAAGGAGGGTGTGTGTATTAAATTTATAATTTTTGTATTTTTTCTTATAATACCCGTGCAGAGCCGAGGCGGGCCACTAGTTGCATTATAAATTCATAATTAAGATTACGAAAAATCCCTTTTCATTTCATTTTTGTGTTACTATTTCAGCAGTGCAGAAGGAGAAAATATTAATGAAGTATTTCAGCTTTCTTTGACTTAGGGAGCAATGTCTTCATAGACAACAGTATAGTACTCTGCAGACTATGGAAACATATGTAATAGGTACATATGTAAACAAAACGTTGACGGATTTAAAAATTGTCGGTTTTAGAATATTATAGTCTCAAATTTATATATTTACGTATAAAGTTTTTGGTGTACTTTATAAAAGGATTAAAATGTACAGTCCGTCCGTTTCGTACGTATAGACGAAAAATTAACTTAGTCGCATAAATTGCACGTGCTACTTAAGGTTGTTGAGGTCGTGAAAATTAGAGCGAAAGTTAAAATCGAACTTTTGGTTCGGTGACGGGCGGAACTGAACTCTGTACGATCGAAGGTCTCTTAGTGGTTGTAAAAGGCGCTATGACGAAAAGGTATGTTTATTAAAAAATCATATAATTTCCAAAATATTATTTCGCAAGGTTATATTTAAGTCCTTTTTTGTAGCAATAGTTTTGTGCTTGACTGTTATCACACCTCATGGGAATCGACATGCAGCTTAAGATGTGGCACCCTTGCCCAGGAAAGTGCCTATTCATTCTTGTCTTGAATAATTCCAAGTTGTACAAATCAAGAAAAATATATGCCGGCAGTAAATTCAACTCCTTCGCAGTGTGTAGCAGAAACGATTTAGCTAATCATTTCGACCTGGTGGTTATTGTAGATCGTGCTCTTCGATTTTCTTATTTAAATGAAAAGGGTTAACCAAACTCCAAATACGGATTAATGAAGTTCACATATTTAAAAAAAAACATTATGGATAGCTTAAGCTATGTGCTTCTTATGCTTAGAATTGCGTGATATGTTTCAAGCCCCACATACCCCACATACCTGGGTGGCAAACTGAAATGAAAACCACTAGGCTATCACCGCCATTGAACAGTACACGGAAACGCCATAACCATTGCCACTAGCTGTGACACATGTAAGGGCCGACCGCGCCTTCAATGCCTTAGACCGTTTGTGGTGTACCAGCATGTCAGATTACTATAATCTAGATAGATTGTAGTTATGTAAAGATGTATACGTTCAATCTCTGGTTCAATGTATATAAACATATATAATAAATATTCGTGAATACTTCACGAATATTTATTTCAGTATCAATTTCAAAAAATCTTGATACTAAACGAAGGCCGGTCGAAAAACAGATGATAAACTAGACGCGGTTCGGATTACGATTCGCGGTGTAAAATTGCGTCACTGTCCGGCTCAAGGTTCCGTAACAAAATAATTATACTTAACAGTACAGTTTAATGCATGATCCAATTAACGAAACTGGAGCAGTCCGCGCGCAGACGCTGCCTTCTTAGGGTTCCACTTGAGAGACCCGCGGTTTTAATGCAACGTGACTTGCCTGATGCTTTACAAGGATCTTTAATTGAGAGCATACAGCCGACTCATGTAGGCTTGTATTAAGATTTGTATGGTGGATATCTGGATAGATTTTAACATCAGTTGTAGTACAGGTTAAAGAAAACATCGTATGGAAACTTACGGTCACATTTCACCGTAAGATTGTCTAAGGTGTCTGGAATCTGGCAACCCGCACTTGGCCAACATTATGGACCATGGCCTTAACCCTTGTCATTCTCATTTGCAGACGATGCCCCTGTGCAACAATGGAACGATCACTGAAATGTTTTGGTGATGATGATACTGGACGAATATTGTTTATAAATTTCTATAGTGTGTTCTAGATCATTATTGAATTGATCCAATTATTGTGTCCAGTTATCCGATTTATTGAATCAAATTAATCTTTCAAGAGACCCTTTTAGGAATATATCTTCCGTTTATTTCACTATATATTCTAATTTAAAATCTTTATATATTCAATAACCTCAATACTAATGCTATATACGTATGTCCAAATCTCATAAAATATGGCGTCGTGAAAAGAATATTAATCCTCTAAAAAACATTGACGTAGGAGTAATTTAATTTACCTTTAAGTTACGTCTTCAGTTATTGTAATAGTTGTAGCGTAATAAAATATTTATTTTCGGATACAGTTTTTGTAAATCATATTTAATGTACACACATTAAATACGATTTACAAAAACTGTACACTGTACAATTGATACACATCAATAAATGTAATACTCGTATATAATCTATCAGATTGTATCTGCGTAGATCACTGCGACTAACTTAAATGACGTCTTACTTATTTCATGTTGGCTATGCTAATATGAGATCATTCTCAGGCTTATGAAATTAAATGTATTGTTGACTTTTATGTCTGAAGAGAGCAGCGAACGAGCAGCAGCAGTTGCAAATAGTCACTGCCACATAGAGATCTGCTATCGATTTTTATTCAAATAAATAAAGATTACACTTTTAATGTACGGAACGTTTACAAGTCGCACGGTAAGGTTATGAGTCCGATCGATATTTACGCCGTAAATCTTAAAATTTGTTACCCTTTACTTTCATAAGAAAGCAATAACTTGGACAAACTTTCAAAATGTCCGCAGCAATTAACTGTCATATTAACCGCGTGTTTTAGCTTATTAAACATGTCATTCCCGTTATGTTTATCTCAACACTTTTTTTGATTTTGTGTGCTAAATAAATATTGTCGACATTTTCATGTACAAGTAGTTTAATTTTATAATTTACCGCTTATAGTTACTGTAGTTTGTTGGTTATTCTCTTAATTCCAAATTATCAAGAAAACAAAAGAAATTTTCGAACTGATTAAAATTTTTACAAATTGATATTCCCAGTAGTGCCTTGGAAGATAGATTTGTGCCCAGTGTATGGTAATAGGCTCATCCCCTATTCCATTTCCTATTCCATTATAAGGCATAATGTCACATTAACAAAGTTCGTGACATTAGCTACACGTTTAATATAACCAGACTGTTAGAAAGCAAAAATTGCTTAAAGCGTGCTACGACAATGAGCATGGCGGTGGCGGCATAAATTATATAACTCTAGCAAGCTTGTAAACTTTATCGTAGCTTGTAAGTAGTATTCATGACTTGCTACCGGTGCAGAATACTTTTACCCGTATTACCGCTACTAGTTTCGTTTATCATTGCAATGTTATGTCTGGAATTATTAAAACTTTATTAAGTTTTTAAAACAAAAAAATTAAATTAATTTTATCGCTCCCATCCGTCTGTTATTCCTTAGTCTGCGGTAGTCTTTTTTGGTAATTTATTTTATTCTGCACAAAAAATCTCCCAGTTTAAGAATGTATGATTTACCATAATTTTGACTGACTGACTGACATTGGTAACATAACATCACATTGGTAACAATTTTTATAACAAATACTTAAAGTTAGATACATAATAATATGTATTAGTACATTTAAGTTTACACTTAAGTTTATTCTGTAAGTTGTAGTAGCTACCTACAATTTTTTCTAATCTCTTTACATTGTTTGTCGTTTTTATTATGTTTAGTTGTTGTTAAATTTTTATAATTCCATTGTTGAACACAGGCGTGCTCCACTGAGCTGATTTCCCTATATTCGGATACATGGAAATTACTATAGGAATAACATTTGGTTGTAAGTAGGTACATTATTTGCGTGAGGTAAATGAGACAACGAAGGCCCTTTAGCGGCGTCAAGTGTCAGAGTCGGAACGGCTTATAGTATCGTCGTTGTGGAGATGTATCGGACGTATGCTGGGACACAAACGATTTATTTACAGCGGTTACCGATGTCGTACCGACTGAATGTTCCCCATCCATCCCCAGCACAAAGCTTATTGGCTCTTAAAAGTAATAAGTCTGTAAATAAACATTGAAAATGTT
The DNA here is from genome assembly GCA_018244755.1 of Jemadia pseudognetus. Taxonomy (NCBI): domain Eukaryota; kingdom Metazoa; phylum Arthropoda; class Insecta; order Lepidoptera; family Hesperiidae; genus Jemadia; species Jemadia pseudognetus. The sequence continues at coordinate 4,878 of DWTO01006212.1, forward strand.
TATGTTATTTTCGAAAGTAAGCAGATTATGTGAGAGATTTTTTCTTATTAAAAAGTTGTGCTACTGGATGTACTTCAGTGGTTATAATTTTTTTGCGAATTACGTACATTTGATTTCTTGCTTTAAAAATTTTCAAGTCAATGACACTGTGATCTATCTAATATAAAGGATTTAACAGTATTTATGTATATGTACGATTAAAATAATAGAACTGCAACTGTATTTGAAGGTGCGGATAATATTCATGATGATTTATTTTTCAATTATTATGATATTATTCAAGTTTGCAGGTTGTTAGTTTGAGGATAATTTAATAAAAACTAAAAGAGAATTTCTGGAGTAAGTATTGAATATGTTTCTCTTTGCGTCTGACATTTGAACATTCGTGACAAGTTCAAGTGTGAACGTTAGAAAAATACCAACTGTTTGTTTGGATCTGGATGTTTGAAGCGGTTTGATCGTTTCCTTGTATAAAAAGTATTACTTTAAGAACTCTAAATTGGCAGTTTCAGTGAATCATGTCACAACATATCACATCTCGGCGTGGTACTATAAAACATTATCGTCCGCTCGTATATCCCTATCTATTACAACTACTACTGAAGTGACTTTCTAAAGGTTAGTTTGTACCGACTGACTGACTGGTTAGTACATCTGTGTTATTCACCAATATGGTAGTAACTTCACAGTCGGTCCACGAAGGGTGCTCGAGCGCTCCCTGGACACACCCGAAGATACGTGGCGAGTGTTCCGAAGTCATTAATGCGAGCGACGAAACTGGATCGCGGCGGATTGACTGTTCGCTTATTTACGGGCCGAGTGGCGCGCGACAATGCTTCTAATTGACGTTTAATCGCGATCGCCCGACGACGGCTAACGAAGCGACCGGTTGTAGTTGGCGGCCAGGTCAGATGTAAAGTATTGCCAGATCAAATGCTAAAAATACGCCCGCACATCAGGTATTAGTAAGCTATTTTCTGTTGGATGTGTTTCATTTCGTTATTTTTACGTATTGAATTTAAGTTCAATGAAACTTAATAGTTATGTGAACCGTGATTGTAGTACATGGTTATTAGTGTCAGTTCCAATGAATTTGGCCACAGATATAATAATAATAATATCTTGGGACATCTCCACACACGGCCATCTGATCCCAAAGTAAGCATTAAAAGAACTTCTGGTATGGTAACCAGACGGCTGATAAACTACATATATACATATAAATATATACTTAAATAGATATATTTTTTTTACACCCAGACATAGAACAAATACCTGTGCTTATCACACAAATATTTATTCTGGGTGGGAATCGAACCCACGACCCCCGGCGCAACAGTCAAGTTCGCAAACCATTGCACTAACGGGCTAGTCTAGTCTACCTGCATATTTCAAAGTTCTTCATAATGTTATCTAAGGGGTGTGAAATCTGACAAACTGCATGACAGTGTAATAGACTTCCTCAACCTTACTCATCCTAAAAGGAGGCCTGGGTTCAAGGGTAAATGTTGACAATTATAATGAACCAAAATTATATTGCAACCACACGGACTGTCCAAAATAAAAACATGAATAAATTTAATACCTAAGGTTTGATGTCGCGGCTTGCTATGGACTTGCGACTTCTATCACACTTCAAAAAGTATACAATAAATAGAAATAGAGTTTTATTATTCTCGGCGCGTATCATTTTATTCGTTTCATAGAGTAAGGCATAAAACGAAAGGATGATCCTGCGTCTCTACCATTACTTTTCTGTCCTTATCTATTAAATAACAATATATGAATAGAATTCACAGTAGATTGCAAGCATTCCAGAGTTCAGCATTAGAAAATATACCACAGAAATATTTATTTATACTCATTGACTGTCTCATTGGTTGTGTTGGTTGCAAGTGTGACCGCTAATCGAGTGGGGATTCAAATCCCGGATCGGGCACTATTGGCCTTTCAAACTTAGATATTCTAGTAGTCGCTCGGAGTCCGGATATGTCCCGGGTGTATGGCAATAGGCTCATCACTTATTCTTTATTGGAACGTAAACGTAACTGGTGAAACATGGGAAAATACTATACTCATCTGCCTAGCTCTTTATTGCAGGATTTTTGGCTTTATTGGATTGCAGGCGTGTTCTTACGTTACGTATTAATACTATCATTATTATAATACTGTGAGTACCTGCATTTATGTACTTGGTTAAATATTATACTACATATTTTCAGGATTCCGACTGGTTTCGGTCCTATAAATCCATCTTCATGACCTCTCGCTGCAATATCGTGGGGAATTCTCCATCGGAACTCGTAAATAATAATCTCAGCATAGTTGAAAAGACTATAGACTATAGACTATCCTGAACAAAACATAAATTATAATATAAGTCAGTGCATCACTTAAATACTTTATTATAGCCCTACTAAAGATATATCTTGACCCAGGTCTGTATAAATGTACTTAACATTTCACGCTGGTGTCAGCCCGAAGGGTTAGGCAGAGGAGTGCTGTACTCCCACGTCTCACCCGTTATATTATACATCAGCCCTAAGGTCCTACCAATTTCATTGTAACCTACAACATGGAGACCTTAAATGTGACCAACCCACCATCCAGTAACTAGATATACTCAATAATTATAAATATTCTTTAAATTTCACTTTACGTGAATGGATATAAATTTTCTCCATTTCCATCCAAGTGCAGTGTAAAGTGTAACGTGAATAAAATATTTCTAAAAACTTTTCCAAATAGATGCCCGTTTTTATCAATAGCAAAAATATAAAGCTCACAATTTTTTGTTGAAAGGTCGTAAAAGGATTAGGTTTTATTGCGAAGATGGGCTTTTCTTTTGTAACAATGTTATTGTGGAAAGTAGATATTTGATAGCGGGTGGCTCCAGGGACATATAAAGATTGGATCCGTACAGATACATATATATCTCAAAATTCTTAGTCAATAATCCGTTTACTTAACCATTATCTACAAAAAGAACAAAATAATTTTTATACTTACATAAATTCAATTTTATTATTTTCCAATGTTTTCAAAGTAACCCTTTTGTCACGCAACATGCTTAAATATTTATGAACAATAATGCAAAATCAATCATAAACTTATGAAAATACTTAATTACATCTTTGTATCGCTTCACACGCTAATATCCGTTTCCCAGTTATTTAAACCCCGTGCTACGGTAATCAGAAAGCGGATGAAATTCACTTATACCTTTCTGTCTACGTATATACATATTTTATATTTCGACAGAAAAAATACTCCTATTCACGACACGAATATTTGTCAGAGGTAGGAATTGAGTCCAAACTCATAAAAAGACACTCAGTTTCACTAATCATTGGCAAAACAGGGCACTCGTCACGTTAATGTATTCAAATGACAATTCAAAACACAGTTCACAATTTGTTTCTTGTTGGAAATTTTATCAGTGCCACAAGAGAATGTCTTATTGAGATCATTTATCACGGCCGGCAAATTAGGACTCTTCCGTTATTTTTCCGAATGTAAACGGAAGGGCAGAGAGCAGCAGCTTGGAAAACTGGTAACAAAGGAACGACCCTTTTAATTGCTGTTCCCGGCCTGTTTATACGAACCGTGTTAAAGAGAACAGATACAATCTATGTATGTTCGTAAATTTGCGCAATATATTCATTTGCGACCAACGTAAAATTTACCAGTGCCTTTACTTATAAACATTATCACTTTTAACCTAATCACTTTATATTTCACTAATGTAACTTACATGAAGCCTCACTCCGAATGCGTCTTACAAATTTATTTATAGCTTCAGTTACGAAATATGCAATTCTGGTAATAATGGACTCTAACTGAATGTGCATTTTTTAACATGCAAAGTAATTTTATATAAAATTTTTGTCATGTCTGATGGTTATGCATTGCTATAAATCGTGCATTAAAAATATTTCACTAAACTGTTTATTTCCATTAAATAATAATAAAGCTCGCTCGAAGTACTAGTTTTACCATTATGTGACACGTGTAATTTAAATTTCCAGTTCGAACATTTCGCAAACAGAAAACGTAACGGCAATAAAAATTCAGTTTGCAACAGTGTGACGGTGTAGGACGCCAATTAAAACCTGTGAGTGATGCAGACTTGACACTGGGGGCCAATTTTCGGACACGTAACGCATATTTTTCGCTTCCCGCGGCCTCGGGCGGCCATTTCAATTATGGGTGAGCGAAGCTTGACGTCAAGAATTTTAAGGTATTTTCGGCTTGACCGCGCTATGGAGCCTTTACGACCCACTGATGCATTACTAAAACGTGTAGTGGTAGCTTTCAAAGATTTAGTTATGCGAATTGATTAGACGCGCACTGCTTCACATCCTATGAAATCGCTTTGAGCAGTATTTCCAATTTTCTACACTTTTAACGTCGAATTTGTATTGAATTTATAGGACTTTTAAAAGAATTTATTGTTCATTGAACCGGCAGTGAACAGAACGTTTCATTGTGTCATTGTTTCAAAGGAATACTAAAGACAAAGAATGTACTGGTGTGAAGAGATTCAGTTCAATCTTGTATAAAAAAAACGTCAGTCTCGTGTGCTTAAAAAATATATGGATCTTCATAAACTGCAATTACTACTATTTCATTAATATTATAAACATTATCGACATCATTATCGTCATTATTACGAGTATTATTAACTTATAACAGTCAATTACTGGATATAGAAGTTCCAATTATAATACTCGTTGACACAAGAAAATATAACCCGGTATTCGTCCATCAAGAGTTCGATATCTATATTTCAAAAGACAACGCGGAGCGGCGAAAGCTTAACACCGAACTACAAGCAATACATCGAGTCCATTAACTAAATCCGTGATCACACAAGAGTGATCTGGATATTAATCGCTCTTAACAGGAGGATTACCTTCGCGTGGTGCGCGAGTACAAATCAAAGTATACATTGTCGTAAAAGCCTTTAAGAGGCTTGCGCGAGGGTAAAACTCCTTCGGTAATTACCAACGTAAAAACTCACTCGCCTACCCTGTTACATAACTAAACTCTTGTACTACACATATGTAACATTGAAGAAAGTAATGTAATTAAAATAATTTCTGTATATTGCCAGTTACATAAGAACTGATTTAAATAATTATGACGTAATTACTTTGTGTACATAGTGAAACGCCTTTTTTAATTATTACAAATCCTACTACAGTTACTTAGACATATATCTTTTCATCGTAATCATCATTAATCATTAATTATTTGCTTGTTATTGTGTTAGTGATATAAAGCGACAAATACAAAACAA
>DWTO01006213.1:0-10178 GCA_018244755.1 Jemadia pseudognetus
GAAACGTGGGAGTGGTTCTGCATTCCTCTGCCTACCTCTTCGGGGATAACAGGCGTGAAGTTACTTTTTTTTTTTAACACATATTATGTAATATGGTGTAAAATCATTTCAACCTATATTCATTACTTATATTTTCAAATGTGCTTATTATTTGTTTACCTAGAATGATCAATAAAGATTAGCGATATTTGCAATAGCGAACTTAATTGATGGGCTGTTGGTCATGTCTGTGTCTAAAAATGAAACCCATTCCCATAAATTTTGGCATTCGCTGCCTAAGATTATGTACATATTGTATGTGAATCATTGTATCTTGGGATAAAAGAGCACCTACTCTTAAGACGTGGCCTGTCATTTTACTATAATATGATAGATTAGGTATTGTTTTTCGACTATTTTTATGTAGCAACCCCCGAAAAAGTCAAAAGGCTAATTTAAAAAGCTCTACGACCCTTCTCCTATAAAACTTTACTACATTATTATTTTAAACAAACTAAGCTACAATTTATATCACACTTGCCGGGAGAGAACCCATTATTTTTAATAGCTTTGTAAATCTGTACTAAATTGACATAAATTTTGGTTTTTTAAATTTTTTTATGATTTGATTACGTGGTAATAACTGATGAATTGTGGGAATGTTCTACACTCCTTCGCTTTACTTTAGTTACAATACTTTACTACTTTACTACTTTAGTAAGTAAGTTTACTTTCAATAGGTTACTTTAGTATCAATAAATAAACTTCACAGTATTCTAGAATTTCCTGCTTTGCGAGTATCATGGAAACAAATCTAGACAATCAAATCAATCAAACAGCCAGATCTAACACAGACAACTCCCTATATAGGTACTTTAATTCATTATCTGTCCAGGTGAAAGAACAGCTGAAACCTTTACGAGGATCTTAAGGTGATCGCTATTCTAAGTCAGCCGTCGACTCTTTCAAATGACTCCGATAAACCGGTCTCATCATTCACTCTCCTATTCGTAATGTTTACGGCTTGATGAACATTTTTAATAATAGGCTACATCCCGCATTACGCAAACACGAACGCTCCGCTCCACCAGTAGAGTCCCCTGTCACAGATTAAGGTACGTGTCATACAAACCACACCTGCGATAACTAGTTCATCGACGGTGATTTTATTTGCGACAAGAAAGAAGTAGGTATATTAAGTTTATATCAAAATCTTCGGTTTCGGCTGCAGAAGAACTACATAGTGATATTATTATTATATTCTACGTATATAAATCAATGCTACGTAATCCAGATTCCACCCAGGACATTTTCATATTTTGAATGTATACTCGGTAAATAACAGTTACGATAAAAAAAATAAGACAATAATTTTATAGCTAGAGTGCAGCAAATTTGAAAATTTTGGCCTGTTTCCTGTTATCACACAACTTGTGTGTATATAAATAGTTTCATAGATTGCGAGTGCAATTAGATCACATTGAAGTATCCGACTCGCCACGCGATGATGTAACAACATCCTAATGCACAGTAGCGCCGCCGCGCCGCAGTACCTTTGACATTATTTACATACGCTTTTACGAATAAATAAGTATCTTGTTTACATATACGATCTCTTTAGATTACTTTTAGATGTCAATACGAATGAAATGAATAATTTCCAACGGCTTAGAGGACATTAAAGGAGCCCAATTTTAATATGGTTTGAAGTACCTACTTAACTTCAGACGCTGATATTACGTCATCGATTTTGCTTTTTCTTGGATATACGAGTAGATGTTGTTGTTTAGGAACATATGAGATCCTTACTACATTGCAGACAAAATAAGTTAAAGTAAACACGGGCTTGGCGAGTTGATGACTGAAAGTCCCAATGATATTATGACAAATTTTCGTAGGCCTGTTTCGCATAGCAAGTCTCGACTCTAATTATAATATAATAGTAATGATTACATTAATAGTCGAATAAATATGTACCCGTGTATGTATGTCTCGTCAATAACAAAAAATCCCCCTGAAATGTAAATAGTAAATACTGTCATCGATAAAGAAGATAATATAATAGAAAGTACAAAGGAATTGTATATTTGTCAAAATTATGTCGTTATTGTTTCATTGATGTAGGAACAGTGCTGATTATGCATTACGGTCATAGATTTAGTTCTCGAGACAGTTAACAAAAAAGTTGCAAGTAACTGAACTAAAAAGTTAACGGAAAAATTTCCGCGAACATCTTTCAAATCAATCAAATAGCTACATTTTTTTTAATTGTACTTTGAAACGTATACGAGTGTTCGGGTATTTTGTTAGCGTTGACTGGAGTAAAATGCATAAAAAATTTAAGTCGTGACACTCACGTCTCATTACTCTAACATTTAACAATAGGTCAAGATTTAGATGGGTCCTTGAAGGTCTAAACTTAGTTCGAGGGAGTTCACACGTTTGAACATTGTATTTCGTACCGCTATTTCTTGTAGCACAAAATAGTAATGATAATAACAATTACTTTGGTACCGGAATATAATTTTCACTACACTCTAACCAATACCTTAAAGGTTTAATTAAACCAAGTAAAATATTTCTTTTATAAATCAGTTACTGTAGTCTTTCTCATCTCTCGTAGTGCGATGCGGTTTCAATTCTTTAGCGATCGCTGAATTTACGCTCTTACGAAGAGAGGGAGATATGTTTTAAACGAAGTCTTACGAAGAGAGGTTTTAAACGAAGTCTTACGAAGAGAGGTTTTAAACGTTTCGGAGACCACGAAACGAAAACACTCAATAATTATTTAAAAAAAAGCAATTTAAATGAATAAGATCTTCTGACTTCATATTTGTGAAACAACAAGTTAGGAACTCCCCGTACCCGAAAATCCGGGCATGCTTTAATAAGAATACTAATGATCGACCGAAGTCCGAGGCGATTTGTATCCGTCGCTCTCCGTTTCGGTAAAGGCGTGAACATTGGAACACGTCCTTACATAATCTATCCGCTTATGAGCTCAGAAAGTTCGTGAGGCAATTGGTCACAATAGTATAAATAATAATTGTTACCTTCAATGTTGTATACTGATGGCTAGTTGTTAAAACAGGAAATGGATATATGTATGTATATATAGAATTGGAGTGTCTGTTTGTAATACGAAAGTAACATTTTTTGACAATTTTTGTGTGTTGCAGCTAATCTCTGTACCGATTTTGACGGGACTTTCTCTGGCAGGGAGCTGATGTAATAGGAATACCTTAGGCTACTTTCATTTTAAAATTTTCCAATTCCACGCGGACGAAGTGGCGAACACAGCTGGTCACAGATAAATTATGAAAATTTTAAATTTGTGAAGTGAATTTAATGGTTTACTAATCGAACTATAATTATGTTCCACGCTGTATTTTAGGAACTACCGAGCATATCAAAGAATTGGAATTGGTTACGATTGTTACAATTTTCTTACACATATATCTGAACGTACGAACAATGTACGAAAAACACTCCCGCGTTTCGTGACACCATACATCTACCAGCAAAATTCTAGGTTACAAAAATATAATCTAACTAAGTATAACTATAGAAGTAGAAGTATAAAAATATAACCTAACTAAACTAAGAACTCAGGACCGGTCGTTCAGTTTTAGCGCTTAGCAACCACTCGTAAAAGGAGGCAGTCGGAAATATTTAACGACAAAAAACTAACATTAACAACCGTTTCTTTGGGAAAATACAGGCATGATGTTATGTTAGTGTTTTCTGTCATATATCTATATCTTATTTTGCCGCAAGAACAAATTCCGTATTAAATTTGTTCTAATTTCACACTTTTCTTAATGGGCATAAAGTTTTTCTACAGGTGTATGAGTGAAAATTTCAATGCGTGTATTAAAATAGGTATACCTACGTAGAATGCGTTAAATTCCTATACCAAAGTAGCGAAAAATGTAATTAGATAATCGTATTTTAAAAATCTTCATTTTTACATAAATGCATAAATTAACAAGGCGTCAACGAAGGCACAATTACATGAGTCGCGAGTTTTATAACGTCGCTCGGGGCACGGCGTCAGTGGCACGCGGCCGTTATCAGCGACAGTTTTCGGACTAACAAAAAAAACCAAAATTTTCGAGTAACATTTTCCGAAAAAGCCGGTCTAAAATTGCTTGGACATACGGCGATATGTCGGTCGTTCTGACAAACCGCTCGGGGCTCTCGGTCGTGAAAACATTATGTAACAACCGCCAAATGAAACGTTATGGCCTTTTTTCGGCGACCGTGTATGTTACAAGTTATGCTCGTTATATCGGGCCAAAAAGATTGTGACATGTTTTATGTCAAGTGCAGAAATGAACACTTTTGTATAGCACATGAAACTATTCGCCAACAGGTGAGCACCATTAAAAACATCGCCACATTTCCTTAGACAATTAAACAGCGTAATGTTTTCCGAGATTTAGTACGTTAATATGTAACAGGGGATTAATCAATTTGGCGGTAGAGAATACTGCATTATTAAATGATAAGTTTCAGTTGTACATTTAATGAATTGACAAATATATACTTCTGTCGTCATTTGTCAGCTATACATATATATTATGTATGTACAATATTTGACTAATGGTTGATGCGCAAATTTATCCGAAGTTTGGACCCTGTGACTGTTACAGGACTACTCATCAGAACTACATACAACTAGTGCTCTCTGAAATATTTACAACAATGACAGCATTACCCAAATGTTACTTGCGAGTACATGGCGCAAATATGTACTTCATTTTGTTTAATTTGGTGGCTAAGCTTCATTGTTTGTTGTTTTGCTTCGCCGACTTCAGCAATTACATTAGTTATTACTTATATGTATGAAGGATCATAAAGGGTTCTTTACTTATTCCGTTGTACATTCTGTTTTTAGTTTTATAGGAATTTTATGTTAAAATATGTATTTCATTGTTATTATTATTGTTTCTTAAAAATTGTATGACTTCGAAATAGAATGATGCTAAAAATAGATTAATAAAAAAGTTCAAAAGATCCAACCCAAAAAACACTATAGAACTGGTTTTGTTTAGGTGCATCATCAAAGATGTAATCGACCTGTTATTGGGTGGAGAGATATAAAATATTGAGTAGGTATACGCAATATTTTATATTAAAACAAATTATTGACAAACACATAGGTATATATTTAAACTATCACTTGCTATTTAATTTGTGACCGGTGCATGGCAATAGGGTCACCACCTATTCCATAGTGGGACGTAAACGTAACTGGTGTAACGTGGGAGTGTACTACGCTCCTCTGCTTACCTCTTCAGGGATAACAGGCGTGATGTTACATAGGTATATATTTGTCAATAATATGTGTTATTCGTGGGGAATAGGTGAACTAAATTTTTAGAATAGAATTGAATATACAGTCTGCTACAGCTGTACCTACATATAATGAGCTGAACGACCAGACGTATGAGCTCTATCTTTCAACATTGCATGCCTATTTGTAAGTAATTTTAGACGGGGAAGAAGTAGGGCGAGGTTCAAGCGTAACTGGTTCGGGAGGCCCACTAGTGACAGTTGAGATTAAACGCGAAGCGTCCTGTCAATCAGGGTTAAAGACGCACTGCGGATTTGCATTTGGGCTTGGAAAGTCGGCATTTTAAAATAAGTTTGTCGGTTCCGGATCGTTATTGGCTTTAGAAAATAAATCAGTGGCTACGAGCATGTTAGATATATAAATATCTAATACAGGTATATACATATATCTAATAAAATTATAATATATAAATTTGTAGTAATTCTAAGGAATAATTTTAGTACTTCCATTACTTTAAGTGAAACAACATTCATACCGATGTTTCTGTCACTGGTGAATTACCTACTTACGTTTTATTTTTTACTGTAAAAAAAGTAACGAGGGGACGCTACCGCGCACCAGACCAATTATTGGTTACCCGTTACTAAAAACACTGCCTACCTCTTTGAGGATTATAGGTGTGATGTTATGTTGTTACGTTTTTAAATATTTATTTTCCTTTAAACCGTGTTATAGAAAACGGTCAATTCGAAAAATCTTGTCCTACGATGGCAAGTTCTATAACCGCTTGATCGCCTTTTCTAAACATAAATTAAACTGTATTAGGTTTAACTTTTTTAATATTAATTTACCCCGCCAAACAGTAGACGGGCCACCTGATGCTCGGTCTGATTACGCGAGGTTCCATTCACATTGACCGAATTGATCGCAATCATCTTGGTTCTTGTTTCCCGCGTTCATTGAACACTTACAATAATATAAAATCGTTATAAAATATATCTGACCCACTCTATGTTTACAAATTTGTTAGTTACTGCTGTACACGTTCGTTCATATTTAACTTTGTTTCTAGAAATTATGGGATATTTTAGACTGGTTTTGCTTAAAGACTAGTACATTTATAGTCACAATAAGTTTTCAAAAACAGATTAGGTTATACTTATTAGTTCGTCAATACAAAAATACAATACAATAATTAAAACGTAGCCTAAATAGGCTGCGGTGTAATTATATTTTACAATTCACCTATGCTTTTGTTTTCATAAGCTGTGGTCGGAATTATTCACTGTTATCGTTCTATCGCAATTAGTGAATAATAAATTAATTAGACTACTATACAATTTGTGGGTTAGTGTAATTGGATTTGTGTGTGTTTTAGTGCAGCATGTGAATCTAAAATTTAAAAGCACAAGTCTGTGCTCGTACGTAAACTCTATTATTTGAAAATTCTCTATGTAATCTCATCGTCACTTTGAATAGTAGAGGATTTTATTAAATTAAGTTGAACGCAGCGCACTATATGTATATTATGACGTTTTTGATAATTAACATTACGCTGTTGTCATAAGTGATCTTCATAACACTGTGCTTAATCTCGTTGGAAAATATTCACTGTGTACTACTTCGAATGTAGTTTTAGTCTACCTATCTCGTTTAGTCAAATTATATTGTAGGTACCTGTTCCTCAGTTTGCAAGTGCTTTATCTCTTGGTTTAAAATCATCCGTCGGCATTTCAATAGGAGACCACGTACCGCTTTTACGCTTTCTAAGTTTCTTTTCCATGTTTTATTGACATGGTTAATTCCTAGCTGCAGAGATTTACAGTAAAGGTATTTGTTACGTCATTATTTAAGACCGGATTAAGATTTTCCCTCGAACGCCGACGCATCTGTCGCTGTTTGTCAAGCTTACGGCGCTACATCCTCAACGGGTACGCTGAGATAATATCTATATATCTGTAATATCTATAAATAGTGCATCTTTTCCATCAACATCATTATTTCATCCAAGTAAGAAAATATTAATTCATCCAACCGATACAATTATTCACTCAACATTTTGTGTCTTTCCTATTTCTTGAAGCAGTGAGGTATGAGATACCGTACTTTGTTATTACTTTTAATTCATCCTTTCACTATTTTGTTATTAACCTTATTTAAAAGTAATGTTGATGATGATCATCTTCACCGCCAGCCTATTGCAGTCCACAGCTGGACCTAGGCCTCCCCTGAGGGGTTATGCCCATAATCCCCACGCTGGGCGTGCGGATTGGTGATCGCGGAGCAAAGTTTCTCGCACCGCCTACTCTGCTGCTCATAGGCGGTCAGGGCAAGAAGCTGTGCTGTGCTGTGTAGAACGCGTCATACCGCGATCTGCTAACGCCGGCTTTAGCCGCCTCTCACGACATCCTGTATCGTTGCACAGTGTCGAGGAATGTATTCTTGTTCCGCCCCGACATAGAGGATTTAAAATTCATAGTAGTAATAATAGTGATTCGTAATATTCTCCTTCATATATAATCTTAAATATACCTATAAGTGAATTTAGTATTACCGATTCTCCTACGTTGAAACATTCGCTGCTAACAGCAAGTAATAGGGCAGAAAATGTTTAGCTCGTTATTATTTTTGCTGTTTGCAAATAATGGGACTTGTTTCAAAAGTGAATTCAATTTCTACTTAAGAAATGTGAAGAACTATCGTGAAGCTATTCCAATTACTGAAATCGCTTTTAAATTGTCCGAGACGATTGCGCAATTAAATTGTATTTGTTTAGTTTAAGGCTAGTGTTTTCATACTAGCGAATGACAAGAGCGAGCAAAACAGAAGAACTTTATGTACCTAAATACCTACTATTGTGTAGGTACGTGAAGTGAAAATATAAAAACTCATATATTGCGGTTACCGTTTAAAATATTCGGATTTTTACATTGTTATACTTTGTTCATTATCCTTTTTTGATATTTTGATTTACTGTATTGTTTTTTTACTCTTTGCCTACTGTGCTGGACAAACCAGGTCCGCAGCACACTCGATAATAAAGTCTACAAGGCCATAGACGCAGCCGAAAACCGCAACCGATGGCGCAATCCATATACATATTAGAAAGTAATTCATGAAGGGGGTCACGATTCTCTCAGCAACGAGAAATACGATACGAGGAGGAAGAGAATCGTCTTTCTTTTGTTATAGTTTAATTTCATCATTTTTACTTCGAATTTTTATTATGAATAATTATTACATTTGCAATACTACATCTTTTACTACACAGACTTGCATAAAAACAAGTAATATACCTATATTATCAATCAAGTCCATTTATTAGAAAAAATATCGCTTATTATTTTATCGCTTTTTATAAAATAAATTATACTGCAGACTAGAGAATATTTTTCTTTAACGATTCACTGTAGGAGTGGATATAATGTCCTGTGTTATAAAAACGAGACTTCCCTTTGGTGTTGAAGATTTATGTTTGCATATAGTTCCATTAACTGCCTCGTTGGTCGTGTTGATTGTAAGTGCGACTGACGATCAAGAGGTCCTGGGTTCGATTCCCGGGTCGGGCACTATAGAATTTTTCTAATTTAGATTTTCTAGCAGTATCTCGGAGTCTGGATTTGTGCCCGGTGCATGGCAATAGGCTCATCACCTATTCCATAGTGGGACGTAAACGTTACTGGTGAATTTTGGGAGTGTTCTGCACTCCTCTGCCTACCTCTTCGGGGATAACAGACGTGATGTTACGTTTTTTTTAAATCTTATTTTTATTTTTTTAGGGCTTAAATAAAAGCTTTTTTTAAAGTTTCTTTATATTAATTTTCGGACAAACGTAGGTATAAGAGTTAAAGGAAAATAAACATTATGAAACTCCAAGAGCTACCCGTGCTTCAGATGCGGAAGCGGTGTTGCGGGAAGAGGAGGCGATTTCCCCCGACGGGCTGAGCGTGGCGCAACAGCGAGAGATGCGCGAGCGAGCGCAGAATTTCACCTTCCAGACTGAGGTCAACCGCATGATGAAGCTCATCATTAATTCGCTATACAGGAACAAGGAGGTACGCTCTTAATTTATTATCCTATCATGAATATAATAAATAATATTTTCACATATACGTGATTTAATATAATGTCCGTTGATTCAGATATTCCTGCGAGAGTTGATCTCAAACGGATCGGACGCCCTAGACAAGATCCGTCTGCTGTCGCTTACGGAGCGCGACGTGCTGGATGCCAATGCGGACCTCAGCATTCGCATTAAAGCAGACCCCGAGCACCGCCAGCTGCACATCATCGACTCCGGCATCGGTATGACGCGCGCCGACCTCGTCAACAACCTCGGCACCATCGCTAAATCTGGCACGGCCGATTTCTTGTCCAAGATGCAGGATTCTGAGAAGGTATACCTAACATTAACAATCTGAAAGGAAGATCTGTTTCGACCGTGGGCAACATTTTTATTTATTCTTTATTGCTTAACTATAACTAGGTTACAAATTGCGGACTTAATGCCTGATGGCACTTTGTACCAGTCAACCCAGGAGGATGGTGAGAGTGCTGCAATTTTCGAATCGACATCTGTAAATTCTATATGATTGTATCGATTATATATTGTATCGGCCTGCAGAAGAATACAGCTTGGCTGGGCAGCATATAGTAAACTTCGTCGAGTCTTTCCGTCACCGATACCGCAAACATTGAAGACAAAAGTCTTCAACGAGTGCGTCCTCCTTATTAAGGTAAAGGGCCATATTATGAAACAATGTCCCGATTTATGAAACAGTCAATAAAAATCCGATTTACTTAAATTTTTTCACTAAAAAAAAAAAAATTAACTTCACGCCTGTAATCCCCGAAGAGGTAGGCAGAGGAATGCAGAACACTCCCACGTTTCACCAGTTAC
>DWTO01006214.1:0-10178 GCA_018244755.1 Jemadia pseudognetus
ACTCGGGATCGAACCCAGGACCCCCTGATCGTCAGTCGCACTTACAACCAACACGACCAACGAGATAGTCGTTTTGAAATTGTAAGTACAAATAAATCAACTCCGATTTTTTGTCAACCGGAAAGTGTATAAATGGCTTTATAATTTACGCTATGTATTTGACGAACACTCCACAACAAGTGTTAATAACGCTGTGAAAGGGAAATCGTGTAAAATATCGCCACTTTTAATGATAACAGCTTTGTCATTATAAAATATGGTAGGTGACGGGGTGCTTATCAAATTATCCGGCGCAATGATAACATTTCGAGTTTAACCCGCTCTGTACTGGCTTTGTGCCTCTACTGAGAAGGTAAAGCAGCTCGTCATGCTTATCGCGTAATAGCCTTATCGCTTACTAGCGAACTCTTCCGCTTAACGTCGTATACGTAGTAGACTTTGTTATTAAAATTTATTATTTTAAATATGCTTTGATTTAAAATTATATAGTATTATAACCCATAGTTTTATCAAAATACGTTTGTATATGTAGATATCGCAAGAAACATGTGTTTTTTCATTTGTCTATTACACCAATTAATTCTACCCTACGGCTGATAACTTTAAACAATTTTCTTCAAATAATAATTTTCAGATTTACGAGACATTCGAACTCTGTACAGTACGTACGTACATAATAATATTATATGAACTCATATAATACTACTCGTGATTGATATTTCATTTGTATGAATTCGGATTGGATGAGGGAATTATTTTGGGTTTTGGGAATATTAATTTTAAGGAATATTAATTTCCATGGAACGGGGATTATGTTATTCACTCGTCCCAATATCACGGTTTTTTTTAATAATTTCTAAAGAATCTTACGAATTACGAAGGCATCTTACGAGTTACGTACGAATCGCTCATTTCGTGTGTCAAGAAAAATTAAAAAGAAATTTGTTTAATTTTTTATATAGCAATAGGTTTATGCCTTTTGTGTTATTCGTGACACATGCGCTACGACACGTGGCTAACTGTGATCCTGGCTCTGCTCTTCTAATCGGTTATATTAAGGACTTGGTGACGTGAATTATATAGAACTAAAAACCCTAATGACGGCACACGCTTGCTGGGCGCACGACGCAGCGCCAGTACTTACTCCTTATTAAAAATTTATTGGTCGTAAATAATTTATCACGAGCCGCTCATTGTCCTTTGGGACGGATCATTAAAGTCTCGTGAAACTTTATGTCGTGTTTATGACCTTCAGCTCGTTCTGACAGCTTTACTGCTAATGACTATATCGCATATTAAAAACTTCGCTAACAAAAGTATGTCTCTATTCCGGACCTCTGCTTGGCAACTATTCCACATAGGTTTCCGTACATCCTGACTCGCACCTCGAGGTGGAATATATTTCCTCGTCTCTCTACTCGTACCTCCCTTGCTCAGCAACAGATGTTAATGTTTCAAGCAAATCATTAATGGAATATAGTTAGCACACATGGACATGTTAAACTTCATAAAGTTTCCATTTAGCTGTAATGCGACTGACATTAACGTGTTTTCAAACTATATTAACTAAGAACTAAAGTTAGTTATTTATATACATAGTATTCTTAGAAAATTTAAGTTTTTACTTAAACAAGCATGTGCTACGTTATAAATTTAAATATAGCTGTCTAATTTGTTCTTAATAGAAATTTAGATAACATTAATTCGAAAGTTTTCTAGAGAGTTCTGAACTTTACGGTAATATATGGTGGGCGTGATGTGTAATAAATGTTCTAACATCGTTCGCATTAAGTACCCGCGCCGGGCCCGGTGGAGACAGATAGCAATAAATACAACAAATATCATGGGACACCTCCATACAGGATCCTCTGATCCGAAAGTAAGCGACAGAGCCTATTTTATTTTACCACGAAGTCCATCTTCATGAGCTCAAGCTGATGAAGAATATCTCGGGAAACATGCCGGGCAGCCAC
This sequence comes from Jemadia pseudognetus, assembly GCA_018244755.1. NCBI lineage: Eukaryota > Metazoa > Arthropoda > Insecta > Lepidoptera > Hesperiidae > Jemadia > Jemadia pseudognetus. The sequence goes on from DWTO01006214.1 coordinate 1,974, forward strand.
CCCCAGAAAACCTACGTGAGCTAGGCAGCTACATTATATAAAGATGGATACAAAATAGATAGTCTCAAAATGTTTGACAGAATTATCATTCCTTTACATTTAGGTATAATGAAGAATAATGAAATAAAATACTAGTAATTATTTTAAGCTACTGAACCGTATGTCGGCGTAGTGTAGCGATACCGTAATAATTGGAAAAACGTATATTTTATTTTTCACACGTGCTACAATCCAGTTATTGTTGTTTGTATGTGACGGAACAACACGGGACAAATTATAAAAATATTTTCATAAATAAACAGCAAAATATCAACTTGTGACACGTTCAACAATGTTTTCGCAAACTGTCCGTGATACGAGCGAAAATTTGTTTGGAAAAATATTTTCTGATTCAACAAGTAAACACTGCGTGACATTAATTTTAAAATGTATCCCTGTGCTTGTCACTAAAAATGTCTCTGTAAATATTAAAAGTATACAATATCAATCTGTGCTACCCGTACATACTACCCTACATTTGTTTTACCATCAGGTGGGATTATATTCAATTGCGAGCTTTAAGTGATTTAAAGAAAAATTGTCACGCCTGTTATCCATAGGGGTGGATAAAATCTAAGGATTTCCACCGACCTTTGACTCAACACACTTCTCCGACTACCTCATTTTTTATACATTTACGATTCTCTTATTTCACGGCCGAGATAAAATAATTAATTAAATTTAACGACTATGTACACGGATTCGTTTCCTCGTAAACGTCAGTAGATTGGGTCACTTGTATTTCTGAGTCAGCGTATAAGAGATTTTTACATGCGTCACAAAAGATTCGTTAACAGAATTTCGTAGCCTGCTTGCTCTTTTAATATGTTCTTTTAGTCTTCTTTCCAGTGAAGTTCCAGCTAATCGTAAACGAACATTTCAAGGCACGAAGAAAGAGCGCTATTATAATATACAATACGTACGTATATTTACATATGTACATTCCCATTCTTATGCATTAAAATGCTTCATTCAGTGGGAAAATTAAACATTGAGATAACTTACACAAAGCATATGGACTAGGGTTGCATCGGCTCTGAATGGAATGCTCTATGCATGAGAATGAAAGAATGTAATGTAAGAAATTACTCGGGCATTTCTCTGCTGTGCTGTATTTACATAGTATACACGGAATATTATGAAACGTTTTTTACTCGCAATTTGTTACAATAACAATTATTATTATTATTATCATCATGCCAGGTCTTTTACGGATTAGGCAGAGAGAATTAACATTACAATAGCATTTATTGAAATTTGTGTGTCAAATTTTCTAATTTAGATTTTCTAGTAGTGATTCGGAGTCTGGATATGTGCCCGATGCATGGCAATAGGCTCACCACCTATTCCATAGTGGGACGTAAACGTAATTGGTGAAACGTGGGATTGTTCTGCATTCCTCTGCCTACCTCTTCGGGGATTACAGGCGTGAAGTTACGTACGTTTTTATTTTACGGCGATAGTATAAATATACGAAAATAAGAATAATAGGCCAAAGTAAAACGAAAACAAAATTTCTACTGGAGCAGGGTGTCTAGGAGTGAGGCACCAAAAGGCCCAAGGGTCGATGCCTAGTGTTTAGAACAACTATTACTGTCCCTTTGTGTCAAGAGTCCCGATTCCTATTATCACATACGAATGTACGGAAGAGATTCATGTGACCGCAGTATGTTCGTTCGCAGTGACATCTTGTCTAAAATGAACACAGAACGTGTTCACATACAGCGAACATGTAACCTTTGGTACGACAGATCCGCGCTTAAAGCGCCCTCCCTGGTGTATATAAAATCTTGTAAACGTTTTAAGATGAGAAGTAACAGCTCATCTGGCCTATTTCCACGTGCTATAATAGCCTCATACCCTACCATAGCGCGCCATTCACTCCATAAACTTAATGTAAACCCTCAAATTGAAATGCTTACACGCGCTTCGAGCGTATGTTTTTCATAATAAACGAGGTCAAATTTTCTGCCTCCCTTCGTTCCGGCGACGAGAAATTATGCTTCACCGACATTATTTTAACGAGGACGAGAAATTCACTAGCTCCTGGCGGCTAAGGCAAAGGCTTCGTTGTTTCATAATATGCCCTTCTCTGATAACAATTTCACTGACAATTTTTAAAACAACGTCTTACTCGTATATAACAAAATATTAGCAAAAACACTGATTATATCAAGGTTTCCTATATACTATTGAAAACGTTAGCAGAATAATCAGGTGGGAACCATAAACTCTACAGGCATTCTATTGTATGCGTGTATTGAAGGACTCGGTAGCCTTCGTGTACAATCGTTCTGTGGCGACGTACTAATTACTTTATTTAGCCTTTGATTTCGCGTTATCTGTAGACATGTGCCTACAATTCAATAAAAGTTATAAGCGTCACAATGGTATCGAGTATGTTACAACTTCACCGATCTTCACTGATCCTATTGCAACAAATCATTTCGGGTTTCACGGTGGTTAATAATGATTTAAAGAACGGCGCGCTAAAAGCAAGGAGTTTATTATTATAACAAACTAACATATAGTAAATTATAGTAACAATAATAACAAAGACCTTCCAAAAAAAGCATTTCAACGTTTTAGGGCAGGCGGACCTCCAGTTTGCCTTTTCACTTACGAATAATCGTGAATATTCCTCAATACGTCTCTATCGGAGCTCGTAAACATTGACCGCCGCGCGGCAGCCGGCAGGAAGCCTTTTCACACCACGCCGAACACTGAATACCTAATGCCGACACGTGAGATCGTCCGCCCGTACATTCACGACGCTAAGTAAACCCTTCATTGCTCTAAATACGCATGCCATTCTGCCATTTATTGCAACTGTCATAAAGAATACACTTCTATGACACTATTGAGCATACTGCAGTAACTTAGCGGTTTTTATCGCAATATAGTAAAAATGTAAGGACGACTGTAGTGAATCGTTTGGTTCATGTTTTACTACAATCGTACTTGGGTTATGCACTGCATCCATCCAAGCAATCTTAAGTTTTTTGTTACATTCAATTATTATATATTTGCAGCAGTGATACCGTAATGGTTTAGAATTTCGTCTCTCATTCCGGGGTTGAAGGTTTCAAATTCGAAACGACAAAGATAAACCTTGTGAGTGAACTTGGATACTTATAAGTTCTCCATGATTTCAATCCAAAGCTTGCCACGTAACACGCACTTGGCCAGTAGCCAGACTGTGGCTTCGACTGCTCTTGTTCTAAGATAACTCGTGTATAACAGTAGATCGACAAATGGGTTTAGTAACGTCTACTAAGTAATAGATGTAATAGATATCGGGCCGAATTCTTATGAGCTCGCAAACGAACATATGGCATATGAACATATGCCTAGTGCACTCAAGATACTGCAGCACCGTGGAGCAGTTCAAAACGATGTTAAAAATTTCATAATATCGCTAAAGTTGGAGGTAAAGGCACGTAGCTTTATGTTTATTAGTTGAAGTTTCCGGCTGCTCATGGCTCAGATTGTGTGAAAACTTCTCGCAATACTGCTGGAAACTAACCGCCATTATTGCATTGCAAGCCGAGCTAAATATTATAGTACCACTGTACGGCTAGGATCCATTCGGAATGTACGTCATAAATAATGTCAATATTGCTGGATTATTTTCTTAACAATTGTGTTTTAGTAATTTGGTAAAATTAAAATATGCCGCTTGTATGATTGGTTTAAATTGGAAGAGTTCAAAATGTAAAGAAGATTATTAATAAGGGGACTAGTCGTTAGACAGGTAACTACCTCGTAATAACTGCGGAGTCATCGATGAATAAACATTCAGGCCGATCTTGGACACGAACATCAACCAATCGTAATAAATGTACCTGGGGTCGAGAAAATTACAAATGCCAGTTGCAGTCGATAGAGGTCACGTAGTGTTATTCGAGTGGAAAATAAGGTTACAAACCCCGTGTACCTAAGACAACATATGAAAAGGTATTAAGGTTTAATGGGCGTGTACTAATTGGAGTCCATTGCCACCCACAGTCGTTGTTCACCTCAACCTAAACTATTCACAGTAGATGTTGCAACGCCTTTTGACGGGAATAACATTTTGTAAGCGTTTTATTCAAAGACAATTTCGAGTGAAGCCTTGTGAGACAGATAAAGAGACATAAACATCATAAAATAAACTCTGCAAGTTGTAAGTGTTTAAATATAAAACAACGATATCATATTTTTGTAGTAACATTTGCTATAAAGCTGAATAAGGCTGAAAGTCTTTGCTGATAATGGTAATATTGTAAGTGAACGGTACCCAGACATGGTTTCAGTAAACTCCTGACGTCCTTTGTGTGGAATATTAGGTAAGTAACAAATGTCATACACAAGTTGAGTCTGAGTTAACGTCGGCTGCAGACTATTCACTTGTGCCTAACTGAGTATTGAGACTTGTAAGGGGCGCAGTTAAAATGCTTTATATGCAACTTAAATAAAGCATCAATGCAGAACATGGTAAGGACGTATACTCCCCGCAAGTCATGTACGGCACACACAACACAGACACAGTTATTGTTGCTATACCAGTAACAATTTATATATATATAAAGTAGTTCATGCCGTGATTATTGTACATTGGAACATTTTAACTAAGTATTTACAAATGTCTATAACATCATTGGAACGCGACACGCACGACACGCGCACGACACGCACACGACACGCACACGACACGCACGCGAGCACACCCCGTAGTCACACCGACTCTCTAGTAACATCAGCGCCGCAACACAATAGTTAGTAATCAATAAGCACGTCATTTATAACGGCGCTCCAATATTGAACTCGATAAACAATTTCTGTAAACACGCACTAAACGCGAACGTGACGGACGATACACGTTTATGAGTTAGGAACTTCGCTTGTTTTAACCTTACTTTAAACATTGACGTTTTCATTAAGATTTTTAATGCGAAGCAAACGGAATTTAATGTGTCAAGGATTATTTTGTAAGTCTATTGCGAATATAGATTTTATTTAGTGACAATAATTAAATTACATGTACGAATCTGACCTGTACCTACCAAGTGCACTAAATCCAGAAACGACCTATACATCGAGTGCCATCAGTTGAGTCAAATATCCATATGATTTTAACAACATTACTATCACACAACACAATTCCGTTTGAATATATTCAGCGGACCCGGATTTAAAGCAGCAATCGAAATAAAATATTTTACAACGTGTCGACTTGACTATGTACTTACACATTCGAGTTCAAACGTGGAAAATATCTATAAGGCGACAGAGCTTTTATGAATGATAATGTTAAAATGTTTGCGCTGTAAAAGCTATTGGTGTGCCAACCACTAAGAAATATTTTTTTCGGTCCCGCGTTGGGCGTCAAATTCGCCGCGGTACTTTGATTAATGGTTGAAAATTTATTGGTTTACTACGAACTTCACAACGACTTTCTGAAACATAAAAAATCCTGGACGAAAACGGTTTGTTTTTGTTTGTGTAATTATTCTCGCTACACGAATTACTCTATTCGTATTGTTTGCTCTTTCAGTGAATTAACCCAATTATCAATAAATTGACTGCGTCTGATAAAATATCTGCCTGTGAAACGGATAGTTAAATTTTCAAATCTCTCAATTATTGAAAATGATAAAATATTCCTACATATACATTACATATTATTACAACGCTTGATGAAAATTATTAAGATATGATGCACAGTTCACTATGTTCCTGACATATAGACATGTCGAAGTTGCCAAGCCATGACCAGACCAGACGCGACGCCCACTCTTCAGTTTATCCAACAATGACGAGGAACAATAATATGATTGGAGGCGAGGGAGAGGCGCGAGAGTGAATAAGGAAAACGGTAATATTCAAAAATTAGTTTCGGCGACGTCGCGCTGTCAATAGTGTTAAACTTACGAGCCAAGTTTTCCCTATTATCACGTTGCAGCGCATTCTGTCGAGTCGTAACAGGTTGACGGGCGCAGATTACACGCAAACTATATCACTTGATAGTTGCGGAATATTCACATTACGCTGCCAGTCATTATTAGAATCTACCGCCGGATTTACGTTAATACAAAGCTGCGCATAGCCCGTAAAGTCATGCGTAGTGAAATTTCATGAGCACATAACGATCATTTTAGGAGACCTCAGCCTCTTCTGAGCAATACTCCGATACTGTTTTCCAAATATAACATTTACAAACAAGCGGCTCTAAGTTAAGCTTCACATCGCATTTGTGTCTGCTTCTGCAAGGATTTTAGTACGTTTTAAGCTAAGGCTTGGGTATCTGTAGAGAGCATTCACTGCTCCGTATCAAATAAAACCAGCCAATGTCTGTCCCGTAATTCACTATGTTAGCGTGACCTTTAAAATGTTGTCTGTCATAATTAATCGGCACCTGTAGCCTAAAACCTCATTCATTAAATCCAACGCGCAGGATCAATTTTTCTCTCGACAGCACTCAAATCAGAAAGCCGTAGAGCTGCGGAACCATTTCCAATCGCCATTAATCTCGGTTAGAAGCCGCATCACTCAACCAGACGGTTACTTTTACGATGTATATTTCGGATGTGTATATACATGGGTTGACCAAGTGTGTATTTATTTCAATATATATATATATTTTTCTACATATATTTTCAGTTACTTCAAAATTATTTACATGTCCTCTATGATCATACTACGTACGGGTAGTAAGGCGTTATGTTGTTAGCTAGAAAAATATAAATATAAGTAAATAAACAAGGTTTTTGGGAGACGAGGCGCCGATTAGAGGAGGCCTTTGTTCAGCAGCGGAGCAGCAGTTCGCTTGACAAAAAGGCTTTGAGGCCCTACTATACCTATTACACCAGCCCCGAGCGTACGTACTCCTTAAAGAGGATAAACGCGAAATCTAACCTTCATTCAGTGGTGTGATATTTTGACTTAACCTACACATTTACATATTTCATCTTTAAAACGCACTTGATTTTATAATGTCAAACGCGGTGATTTCCGGGATTTCAAATCTGTCTTCGTTTTTTTATCTTGATATTAACATTTTCCTTGTTTCATGTGTAGGTACATCGTAATAAGTGGTTTAGCCTGCTTCAGAAGGTTTTTACAGGTAAAATCTGCAAATTGAACAAATTTCAATTTCTCCTACTCCCAATTTCTATTAACCTCGAGTAAAAGCAGCGTCACCCGCGGGAGCCTGCATGCTTCAATAGAACTTTATCATATTCTGACATTATTAGGTACTTACGATGTAATGTTATTCTAAGATTTTTTACAATTGGTAATATTTATATCTTAAAACATGATCAGACCCATTGGAATCTACATGAAAATAAACAGACATAGTTTGTTTGTGCTATTCCTATGTTTAACAATGGAACCACTATTTTCATTCTGATTCTTTTTATTCGTAAATGTAATGATTATTTGACACTTCAACAACTAGCAGAAACTATAGACACGTTTTCAATCAATACGAATTGTATTGTTTGAAAAAAACTTAGGTATTACCAAATACGCGTATGAATTTGAATACAAGTTAACTTCAAATTTTAAAACATTTACAACGGCATACACTCTTAAATTTAACAACGCTAACAATTCAGCTTCTAAATGTGAAAGAATAAAATTGGCAGTGAAAACGTTGCGTATAATTGGTGTTTTTGAGGTACTTATAATTTGAACACGTGGAAAAACAGATTTAATCCTGCAACGTGAAATATGGAACAAAAAGGAGGCGTCTGCGATAGACGGCGGGTGGGGTACTGGGGGGAGAATATAGCATAGGGCAGACATTACACTTAACACTTTATTTTTACAAGGAAAATATTTAATGGTGTTCTTTGTACCCTTCCATATACAGATTACAACCTACAATTGGTTGATTAATCATTTAGTTTTTCATAACTTATGCTAGTGGAGCACCTTAGAGGACGTTTCCATGAGCGATGGTAGTGATTGTAAAAATAATAAGACGTTCATACCATGCAGATAGGTCGAAGCACCATTTGAATTAACAGGAAAGCGACACAAAATTGAGAGGATATGTCAAAACGACAAAAAAAGTTGGCAATCATACAAAGAAAAAACATATCACTTCACAGTCAAAACTCCATTTGGCCAGCGTGGCGGACAGTGGATCTAAATATTTGTGGCATTTTGAGATGAAAC
>DWTO01006215.1:0-10177 GCA_018244755.1 Jemadia pseudognetus
TGCCCGGTGCATGGCAATAGGCTCACCATCTATTCCATATTGGGACGTAAACGTAACTGGTGAATTGTGGGAGTGTTCTACACTCCTCTGCCTAAACAGGCGTGATGTTACGTTTTTACGTTCTTTATTGTACGCCAATAAAAATGTTTACTAAGAATAAAATCTTAAAAGTAAAAATGTACAAATGCGGCATTATCGCTAACTAGCGCTCTCTTCCAGATAACCTTTTGACTGAAAAGATAAAATCATAACATACCTACCTACCATACCTGGTAGGTGCGCATAACTTATAGATACACCTAGATACAGACAGAGATCGAATAACTGGGGAGAAAAGGAATATAAAGAGTAGAGCATAAGGAAATGAGAGGGTTAAAGACTAAGATAGTGATTTTCGACTTGTTTTATTAAAAAGAAAAAGATCATTTTAAAAATAAAAATAAATGATTTTGTATAAAAAGTAGAAGAATAAAGAGGAGTAGAAAGGAAAAGATTAGTACTACTCGTAGATTGTAAGAAAAGGTTGTGAGTATTGCTAATAAATGTAAAGTGTTCTTTTAGAATGTTAATAGTCGAACTTTTCTGCAACTTTATTTATCGTAGTATCTCGCGTCATATAGCTATTTTTAACATTTAATTGCATGAACCCCGTTGTGCACATGTAATTTAAATGCTTAGTGCATGTTGACTTTGGTAACTACACAATGAAAGCGTGCAATTGTTTTTAGTTATGAAACCGCATTCTGAGCGAGATAGACTGTTGCAAATAGCTAATGTATTTGATAATATGCGCTTGTAAGATAATAAAACAATATTTGTATGACACGAATCTGATAAAGAAAAGTTATAAATTCTTTACCTTATTAGTCTATTTATGGAGTTTAGCGATAATTGCCGTGATTCGAAATGGAGGACGGGTGCTGAGACAATAGGGTGAATTGTTCAGTCAGGATACTGTCCGCTATCACAAAGTTTGTTTTCCTTGCATTTTACTTTTGTATAATCATCAACATCATCATTAACCTAATGCAGTCCACTGCTGGACACTGTTGGGATCAGCAGGGATGGCAGGTACACCGCTGATGTAGAGAGAAGAGTGAATGCAGGAAATAGTATGGATGGAGCGTTGGGTAAGATACTGTGTTATCGAGGCTTTAGCTAACGAGTTCGTTTAGCAATACATAAGTCTGTGCTTACTACAACTCTACAGTTCGGTAGCTAGGGTTGGGTATGTAAGAAAGGGAATGAAAGTAGAATGAAAAGAAACGTGGTCAAGATGAGGTCGTTGCGTCGTATTTGCGGCTTGACACTCGCCGACCGTGTTCGTAATTCTGACGTAAGGAAGATGCTTTATATGAGAGTAATGACGTAAAAATTAAAAAGAGCATGCTTCGATGGATGTGTGAAGAGACAGATAATTTAAAAGAAGTGCAGGTCTGTAAGGATAGAGATAATTGCCATTAAGTGTTCTCTACCTACCCCGTGAGGAATCTGGCGTGACGATATGTATATACATACATATGTATGTGTGCTGGACAAGCATCCCCTGAGTGGTAATAATATAATAATAATAAATAATGATAGTAATATAATAAAGATATTAAAATAATAAATAATACTACCAGTCTAAATAAATAAATAAATAGCATGTAAATTTTTTGCATGTCAATTTTAACTTCATACTTTATTAGCCTTATTAACAGTATATTACTAATTAAAAGTCAAAAATTGAAATTACGATATTGCACAAGATTGACGTAGAATATCGCACTGTTACTCCAATTACCAAAAAATACCGTTTGCTTAAAGAGTTTATGGAACAAGGTTACTACAGTGTAAAATGAGTAGCGTTTAAAAATATAATGTAGGTATTCGTGTGATATTAATGGCATATGAAATGTACATTATGGATATATAACTTATCGCTTGATTGGATATCGCGAATCGGTTTTCACTTGAATGAAATTGCGCAATGGTACCGTAGAGCTCCCTGCGAGGAAACGTGGTAAAATAAAAATCGACCACTGCCCTTGGCAAATGCCAGTGCCTGGCGTTGGACATAAAAATTAAATGTAAATCTTGATATGGCTCTTAAAATTCTGGTGTACATATTCCTAATCTGCTGAAGTAAGAAACGTGTTTGGACAATGGATTGCTTTTATGAGTTGAAACCCCAACAGTGTTGTCGACCTTGTGGTTGCAAACGCGACAGCTATGCAACAAGTCCTTATATTATAACAATTATTTGACTGCCTCATTGGTCGTGTTGGTTGCAAGCTCGTCTGCCGATCGGGAGGTCCTGGATTCAAACTCGGGTCGGGCACTATTATAAATTTGTAATTTAAATTTTCTAATAGTGGCTCCGAGTATGTATATGTGCCCGGTGTATGACAAAAGGCTCACCACCTATTCCATTGTGGGACGTAAACTTACTGGTGAAACGTCGAAGTGTACTACACTCCTCTGCCTATCTCTTCAGGGATTACAGGCGTGATGTTACGTTTTTAAGAGAATATAATAATTTTCATTTATATGCTGCCTACCTATCCCGTTAGATACCTAGGATAATATTATAACATTAAATTTTTTTTTTCGTTGTTTTCCATAAGTAAAGCATATTCAAATAATCAATGTTAAAAATACAGCATACATACTTTGTTGATTATTGTTTTTTGCCAACCAATAGCTAGTTGATTGATGTCAATGCTTTTGCTGTGTATGTTTCTATAGAGCACTGCGAGCGACGTGAGCGCAGCGAGGCGATGGAGCGTGCTATGTGCCTTGACTTTGAAAAATTATCTCACTGTAGGAATTTGAAACATTTTATTGCATCGTTCGACGCGTTCGTGCTAACCTCAATAAAATTTTATTCGATCTGATTATTTAATTTTGTTGTCGCTTACCAGATACCTGCACATTTATTACAGATTTATTTTATCTATTTCCTACTTTTTATTTTTGTCTTAAAACCAATGGCATTACAAATATTTCGAGGTTACTTTAACAATGTTCTGTTACTTCACGTGACGTGATTTTTAGTCTTATTTACTATTAGTAAGTCTCATGTTGTTAAGATAATTAATTGATATATTTAGTTCTTATATTTTAGACTGATCATTGTACAATACGTACTTACGTCAAGTTTGTATGAATAGGGGTATTTGACAATCGGTGCTCTTCGTTTAGCCTGTAAGGAACTTAGCGTGAAACAATGATAAAAATAATATTACATCGTTTTCAGCTGCATCCTGCGACCTGCCGCGGTACGATATAGTAAACATTGTTATATTAAGTAACATGAGTTTAAGTTAAACTTAAATAAATAATTAAACTGGAGAAATGTGCATGGATGGAGGTAGGGAGTGGCCGTGTTATTTTTTGGAAATAAATTGGTGACGTAATAAGAAATACAGAATAAAGAACTTACCTATATACCTTCAGCGTGTTTATCATAACTAATTTTATTATTGCATTCAATATTTTAAGCGTTAGTGCAAGTTAGGGGTGGGCGTAAATGTAGTGTCCATTACCTATATGACGCGTTATGCGAACAAATAAAAACGCCATAAAACGAGTATTACATTATTTTTGCCCACTGTTATATTTGCGAGAATCAATGACACTTTTACATGAATTACTTTAATCACATATTAATTGACTTAGTGATAGAATCTACGATGTCACATAGAATTAAAGAGTTACTTCGTTTATTAAATAATTTTATCAAAGATCTATCTATTTATATACTATTATTTATATACTACTATATATACTATTATTTATATATTATATATCTGTAAATAAGATTTGAATGGAGTGCCATGTGTTTTAAATTTTAACCTTGGATATACGCAGGTGGTCAGGTAGGAGGTGATGGCAACCTGATGGTCAGTAATCTCCATTGCTTCTGTACCATGTACAACTTCAGAGGAGTTTCATAGCTGACTATCCTTATGTTTTGAAAGGTTAAAATGAAACTCTTAATGGCGTTGATAAATGGGACCCCTTTATGTCTATTAATAAAATTGGTGAGATTTTCATGGGATACCAGGAAGACAAGTCCCACGGTACAATTTTACTTATTTATGCCTTTGGGGAGGAACCGCATCAAACCTATATAAACTAACTACAATAAGGAAAATTCAAATACCGGTTCAAGCTATATGATTCAATGTTACTATTTGTATTTTATTCTATTTTGAACTATTTAATCAGGTAGTTGGATTAATGAAATTAGGATTTGGTATCCTGTTCATTTTGTACAATATTTTTCTTTTAATTCCATCATTTGAGTTTATAATAGTAGGCTACCAACAATTCATGACTATCAATGAATTAAAGAGTAAAGTATGAATAGAAAAAAGGAAGCGAAGAATAATTTTAGTTAATAGTTAAGAACTGACTGGACTTTATTGTACCAGCAAATGTTAATGGAGTGATATAGGAACTTGCTTCAGTTGTTAATATGGAAATTGTATTAATTTGTATATACTTGGCGCCTCATCATCAGTCTCAGTCCATTGCTGGACATAGGCCTCCGTCAAAGAGCGCCATCGCATCCTGTCCTCACCAAAAATATATTTATTTATGTTTAACGCTAACTTGGAACAAAGATTAAACATAATATGACATCATGGATACAAAAATCAATACAAACTAGTTACAAGATATATTTTTTTTATTTGTACTCACTTACATGGTAACAAAAGTATAAATTATCACAACATATGTCAACTTTAAAAATACATTATATTCTTAGTTTAGTAATGATGGTAAGCGGGGGCGGCGTGGATCGAAGGCGCGGAGTTGTGCACTACAGCGTTGAAACTGAAATAAGACATACGAGATTTAAAAACTCCTTCAACAGTGATCTACTAAATTGATTCACTAGATATACCAGGTTCATCTCTTCACTTACCCATTGTGGGCATCAGCGGAGTAGTCGACCTTGCGCACGGAGCCGTCGGGCTGCAGCAGGGAGTAGGAGCCGTGCACCGCGTCTCCGTCGCGGCTCTCGTGCTGGCTCTTGTGGTCGCCTGTGTGCGGGTCGGCCACGGAGTACGCGAAGTCGTACTTAGGGTAAGCCTGTGTCATAAAATAGTATATTAGAATAACAAATCATTTGAATACATTTGACCTAGGTTTGATATTTCGAAGACGTGTGTTAAGATTTATTTCATTTAGTAGTGGATAATACTTACGTATGAATCATGACCGTCGTAGTGAGCGGCGGGGGCTGCGTAGGCTAGAGGAGCGGCATAGTGGCCTACAGGAGCGGCGTAGTGCGCCACTGGCGCAGCATGGGCGACGGGCAGTGCGTAGTGGGCTGGCTCATCGTGGCGGATGATGCTCTGGGACGAAACGGCATGGCCGTGTCCGTGGAGCAGGCCAGCATTAGCCGCTGCCAGGAAAGCGCCGAAAGTTACAATCTGCAAGATTTATAATTATTTTAATGACGGATTTCGAACTATAATGTTATTAAAAAATTGAAAGACAAAGTAGGTTGAACTGTATCGTTCTCAAATTTAATAACGTTGGTCACTTACTTTTGAGAACATATTGTTTATTGTTTAATGACTGCTAGTTGTTTTGCTGGACACGGTCCTGCAGTATCGTTATATAGAACGCTGCGCGCCACCGCGGTGGTGCGGTGGGGCGGAGAAATGCGCGCCTTGACTCAAACTTCGACAAGCCAGGGTCGTAAGCAACTAAACTAATAGTAACTCGTTAATCATTGTGTCAGTATCGATAAACTTCAAAGCTTGGGCGTCGATTGTTATTTTATTAAGCCATAAAATAACTGTGTGCTCTTAAATTCTAAAAGGAACACGATTTATTCGGATAGAGTCTATTAATACATTGCATTTTATTATAAATTGTCTCTGTGAAACATTTTAGGATAAAATGGAATATTAAAATGAAGATTTCTTATATTATAGAGAGCTTCATATTGAAACTGTACAGTTTATAGAATGGATTCATTGTGGACTGCTTCTTTAAAAAAACCTTAGTACACCTTTTTTTTATTTATTCGTATATTTACTATTGATTATTGTTGGAAAATTAAACATATGAATATTTAGTCATTAAGTCTAAGACTAGAATATTATAACTCTTAATATTCTTTATGTACATTGTTCGACGTATTTTACAGTTTATAGAATGGGATATTTTCGATATTTTCAGTATCGTTCCATTTAAAAATAATACAATTATATATAGAGTCAGTTGTATAATATAGTACAATCAGTAATACTTTATGTGGTAACCTTATTTAACATTTTCTCGTTAAATTAAAAATACATTGTAATTCGCTTGCGGATTAGTGCAAGCAGGTTATATAAATTTGATACGTTATTTATGTTTGCGTGTCTGTAATTAAGTTTTTCCTTAACTTCGATGACAAAAATTTTCAATTTCAAACTAGTTTATAGCGGCAAAGGGGGAACACTTATCATACATTTTCATATTACAAACAGGTGTTCTGTAAGAATGGAGTAGGTAAAAAGACAACGTTGTTTATGAAGAGGTCCTGGACACTGTTACAATTATTATATAGTCAGGTACTCGGTGCTCTCTGCCTACCCCGCAAGGGACTTGACGTGATGATATGTATGTATGTATGTAATTATGTACATAGTCAGGTGCCTTGCGAGATGGGTAGAGCTAAATCGCTAATTATATCTTTTCATACACACATACACACACACAGATTTCTGACAAGAGTTCATCTTACTCCATTGACCGTTTTTGATACCAAAGTGTGAAAATTCCATAGGAATAATTTGTCAGATTCTACATATTGGATTTTTCTGACTTAGATTTTTTAGTAGTAATTTCTGGTAGTGTCTCAGTGTCTGAATTTTGGCCTGGTGTATGGCAACAGGCTCACCCACTATTCCGTGGTGGGATGTAAACGTAACGGGTGATACGTGAGAGTGTGTTACGCTCTTCTGCCTGCCTCTTCGAGGATCACAGGCGAGATGTTATGTTAATACAAGAAAAACGAAAAAGCAAAAGGCAAAAATTATTTTGTGTAGATAGTGGCTCGTAGCTCGTAGTCCAATTGAGGTATTTGTTTAAACGGCGTTTATGTTTCACTTCACACCTTGAGTTTTATTGTCGCTTGCTTAATATTAGGATACATTCTATTGCCTCGCTTATCTTGTAGTGTAAATTAAAATTTCGCAAAAAAATTATTACACTTTTCGTTATAAGTGTACTCTTGTTAAAAATGTTTTTTTAAGGGATATACTTTATTCGACAGCACCAAAGATTATTTTGCATACTTTAACTCGGGTAAATGTGAGAGAAACACTTTAATTGTTACAGTATTTGGGGCTTAAAAATTAAACTGTATCCTGCTGTTTTGTTGAGGTCGTCAGACCACCTGATAAGATTGCGGGGCAACCTTTGCTTCTTTTACCGATAAACGTACCTTTTACCGATTATTACCTATAATTGTACAAAAGCTCGTACACATTATCTGAATAATATGTACTAACAGTCGAATTCCTTCAGTTCTTTTACCAATTATTATAAAAATCTTATATATAATAGATTTTAACTAAACTAACTGACTCTAAAGGTATAATTGCTAGCTATGAAGGAATGATTACGTATATTAATTCTTGTAAAACTGTTCAGTTGAGTTCAAAGAACGTAACATTAAAATTGATCAGATAACAAAAGATAATCAATGGGTTCTTAAAAGGTTTCAGTCAATATAGATATCTGTAGATTAAGGGCGCTAACCGTTCGGTAAAGTATTAGCAGTGTCGGTAACATTTATAATCTTGGCTAATTGGATTCAAATTTTAATCAATACTTGATATTAATATACAAACCTTGATACTAATACAAGTCCAAGGTCAGAATAGTTTATAAGTAACAAGAAAATATGTACGTTTTCGAAATATTTATTTTTTTGCTGTGACGGTGAAGTAAATGAGGGAAAATGTTGTGAGTTAACTTCTCATTGTGAGTTGATTGCAATGTTCTTTAGGCGTGAGATGTCTACTAACCCGTTAGCCAGCGTGGCGTAGTACGGTCTAAATCGTTTTATTCCGATGAGACGTCTGTTTCTAGTAGTTGAAGTATTATGTCAGCTGTTTAACTTATTAATAAGCAAATTGTGATTGAACCGTGCAGTTATTTGTAATGTTTGAACAAACTTTCCAAGTAGCTAAATTTTCAAAGCGTGTATCATATCCGTTTTGTAACAAAATGGTGTGGAGATTACGATAAAACTAGTTACAATGATATTAGGAATGAATTGTTAAACAATCCTCGGTGGAATAATTCATGCACTTAAGAATCAAACAAAGGCTCTTAATGCTAATTAAAACTAAATTATGACTATTTACGCCACACAATGATACCGCTAAAATGACTAGCAATATAATACATGCAAGTATTTGATGCATATCATGTTAATTCACTATCTTATACTTGCTAGCTCAGCTAAGCAAAAGTTTGGTATGCATCTTCCGTTTATAATATTTTATTAATAATTATTATTTGAAATACTCTGATAAATGGTGGAGGCAAAGAACAGATAACGTTATGGCAATCCCATAACATTCCCACATCTTACACTCCCACATTTAGAGGATGTTTACGTGCAGCAGTGGACATCAGTTGGCTGTAATGATACTGATGAAGACACTGACATCTAAGCTATACTTTGTAATTAAACAGTATTTATATCAATTGCTCTCTTTATTTATTATTTTACATAATCACGGAATTAATTATACATTGTAGTTTCAATAGTACTTGTTATTAATCACGAACAACGCACAATAGCTAGACTAGACGAAAGGTAATTCGAATTAATACATCAGTTAGCAAGGATTACCAAAAGCACTAAGGGATGGGAACAAGACGTACGTTAGAGGGGAGATTCCTGTGGGATTGTTGTTTGTTTGAAGTTTGCCTTGGAGGCATTTGATTACGTCATTGTACGAGACAACAGCGTCGGTGTTGGAGTCAGAAGCGGTTTCTGCGGGCTTTGCGTCTGGCTTCGTCTCATTTTCCTTTGGTTTCTCCGTTGCTACCTCGATTTGTTCGACGTCAGAAGATGCGGCTGATTCCTTTTGTTCTTCTTTTGCTGGCTCTGCTACGAGAGGTTCACTCTTGACGTCTTTGCAGGGAGGTAAGTCTTTTTTGTTATCCTTGGCGTCATCTTTATTACCTGACTTAGCGCTGTCCGATTCTGGCAGGAAGTTTCTGACTACTGCATTAAATCTGTAAATTTAAAAGAAATGCCAATGACATTGATACATGAACTATAGCATTATTAACGAGTTGATGTTGACAATGTTTATGGTTTTGTTGTTTTACTAAAGGTGGTTTTCAAAAGTCATGTTTATTCATGTCAAAAGTCCTTTCTCTAATTTTCATAATATCAATTCCATTATAGGTTTATATATCTTTATTTATTATAATTTCAATACTTCTAAATAGAATTAATAAGCTGTTTATAAATGATTAATACAAACATAAAACTTTCAAAATGGCCTTCGAGTGATATTAGTCAGTTGCATATTTATTTCTTATAAGGTAAGGTTTGAAAGTGAGTAATGACAATCTGGAACCGTTATAATAATACCTAGATTAAATAGAAAAAAGTTCAATTGGTATGATTAATTGTTGAATTATTCAGCAATGTTATTGGCGTTATTGAAATACTGAAAGTGTTGTAGAAAACAAAATACGGACCCTTTCAAATCATCCGCGGTATAAACCACTTCCCGTCGGTAGCCGTCAGGTTGAACGAACGAGTACTGCCCTTGAACCACTGAGCCGTCGCTTCGCTCACTTTGTGTCTTTTTGTCGCCAGTGGTTTCGTCGTAAACCGTATAGCCGTATTGGTAGCTTGCTGTTTCCTGAAATAGAATTTCTAATTAACATTGCGAATAATTAGACGTTACGAAAATAAATAGAAAGGTAGTCGTTTAAGTATTGTTTGCGATCAATAACATTTTTTATATAATGTTTATTCGTACGTACATATATACCGTATCATAAAATTGACGTAGTATCACGCCTTTATTTCCCTGATTTCCTACTTTTCACCGCTTACATTGTACGTTCTAAGAAATATGGGGTGACTTTATTGTACCACACGGGGCACAGTTTCACATATACTGTGAGGAATTTTAAGATATAATAA
>DWTO01006216.1:0-10177 GCA_018244755.1 Jemadia pseudognetus
CCCGGTGCATGGCAATAGGCTCACCACCTATTCCATAGTGGGACGTAAACGTAACTGGTGATACGTGGGAGTGTACTACACTCCTCTGCCTACCTGTTCGGGGATTACAGGCGTGATGTTACGTTGTAGAGTTAGTATGTTTGGGCTCATATAATTATTTTAAAAACCATGAAAAATTGTTGTGCTGCAAAAAGAACAAAAAAAAACCTTTTAAAAAATGTAAAATAAATGATACTCTTTTTTGTAAGTCTGTACTCTTTATTTACCTCCTTTAATATCAGATATACTCTATTTTTTCTAATAAAAGTTGGCAACCCTAGTTACGTTGTACCTACATTCCGTTATGGAATAGGTGTTTCGGACGGACGTCACCCGAGTCACGACTATTAGCTTCAAACATCTCAAGGAGTATGGACGAACTGAAAATCAACGCTGCTCCGGATGTGTATTCACGCAGTAAAAGTTGAGTTGTCTTCATTTCCCAATAATAATATTTAGCCACAAGTATTTTACACATTTGGTATACATTTCCTTAAAAAAATACTAATCAAGCAGTTATCGTTATCTAATTATTTAAAGGGTAACGCATGTTCAGCAGTGGAGTAATAAAAAATTTGACAAATCACCAAACAAAGCAGTCGCCATTCTGTACTCCTCGTTATCTTTGCCATTGGCTTGTAAAGTCCATCTCTTTTCTCGCTGTGATATCTTTCACAGCACACAAAATTAAGACTCTTCTTAACCACGACGTATCTGTAGGGACTATATGTGAAATTTGCGTTTATGTAACGCGTAAGACCTTCTCCACCAGTATTAAAAAACGGCGGAATGTGTTATTACTAAGTTCCATATCAAACTGTCAGACTGGTTACCGCTAGAGTTGTGTGTCAAATGTGACAAATGTGTCTTATATTTGTATCTGTTAACTGCTTATTATTATTTACTACACAATCCTTACTTATTACCTTGATTCGATGTTAATATTTAAGTACTGCAGATGGTTATTTATTTATTTAATGAATATATTACAAACATTACGGGACATACCCAATTTGTTTATAAAGCTGATCTAAGTAGTTTCCTGCTGTCTATATATGTATAAATATGTACGTAGTCTATCACGTTTTTTTAAAATACGAACAAGAGCAGCTCTGCGTATTTTGGCAACACATGACTGATTGTGGGAGACGACCCAAGATATTATATTTATTTGTTACAGACGGGTGTAGGTCTTGCCATGATAGTACAAGTTTGGTCACCTTTAACTAAAAATACCTAAAGTATGTAATGTACATATTGCTCGCGATTGATAGCTTGCATTAAATTTTTTTATTGAAGTACAAATACGTAAACCTTTTAAAACTCATAAGAGACAAGTATCGCGAAATCGTTTTGAAAGTTTAATAGTAAAATTTAAATTGAATGAGAATCGTTTTAATTTAGGATTTCAATTAGGGTTGTCACAAATTTTAAGAATATAGAGAACTGTAAATGATATCACTGTTTATAAAATTAAAAATAAAGTTTTTTATGTGACATATTTCTTTGGTAAATATTAAATTCTGTACCAAACTATTTATATGGTGATTTTAATAACCCATGTAAAATTTTATCTCCTGGGAGATTATTGAAAAAATAATATGAAGTTACAATACAGTAATAGCTACGTATAGTCACAATAAGGTAATGCAGCCCTATTTTACATGAAGCTCTGTCATGCTCACTCAATCTATACCCGCTGAGTCTCCTCGAGTCCGATATGTTATTAAAAATATAAACTGCAAGGTACTGAGCATACTTTCTTCATATAATCGATATTGGCAGCGTTAAGCATCTATAGAATTCCTTTTCGCAATTCAAATTACCTCTTTTACAATGACCCACCGACGACAATAATAACGCTAAAAATATTAGGGCCTAGGCACACTCGTACTTCCATAAGGTTGCAATACATCGTTTTCATTCGCTTGACACTATCCTTAATCAATATACTGCAATGCAGTGACGTCATATAATTTGCGTCAATAAATTGACAGGTTCTGAATTACCATTACATTACGTGTAAATTGATTTAAAAACATGTTCAAATATGTGCAATAAAGAGATTAATAATATGTAGTAGTAAAGTTATAGTTGTATTGGGTTTTTTCTATTTTTCCAGACATATTATTAATTAAAAATAAAACTGTTGTTGTCTATGATTTAATAGTCTATGGCACGTCGGCATATATATTTTGCTGTTATGAGCGGGACCTAATTCATATCGGAATAAAAACCGTTAGTTAACATAGGACGACTAAGTTAGAGGGAACAACTTCATTATGGTCGCGCTGACTGTTAGATTAGTCGCCACACGAGCTCTTTGTGGCGGGAAATAAAGAAAACGAATAAAAAAAGGAACGTTAAAATGAACGAAAGTCATGAGTGTCATGATCTAATTTAATGGCTTTTAATACAGATGTCTCGGCACAATTACGTTTTTTGGTACGACACAGTTCCTTGTCGTGATTTCTTATTTATTTACGGTAAGGGTGGACATGTTATATTTGAACATTGGATATTTGTGGCAAAGTTTAATGTCGAATATTAATTTCTAGTTAAGGAATGATCTCGTAAGCTTGCTTTTAATAAGCATGTTAGTTTAACGGTGTTAGTTAAATAGTTATTTCTTTTTGTTTGTGTACTAATATTCTTTGTGTGACTACATTATCGACATTACCAGCATTTGTAACCTGCAAGGATTATTTAGTAAAACTATGTTTTGTCACACCCTAAGAATGCTTTTCCGGCTTAATTGGACAGCTAATTATAGATTGGGTTCTATCCGAAGTATTCCTTCGCGATCTTTGGCCGGTTGCGGCAAGGTCACAGCAGAAACCATCAGTCCAGAGCTAATCAAGCTATCCCTTAAAACATACATGAGTTAATACAGTTTATAATTTCATTACGTATACGAAATATCCATTAATAAAAGAGGATTTTTTTTTAAATATTAGGACGTAAACATAATTAGTGAAATGTAGGAAGTGTACCTATTACACTCCTTTTGTCTACCTCATTGGGGATCACAAACTTGATGTTACGTTTAATTAAATAGTTAAATGCGGAGGACTGGTCTTAAATTTTGCAAAATGCTTGTCACCTGAGCTGATCGGACACGTATCTTAATTTGTTTAACTGTACTTAGCAAACTCACCGCATTGTTAGCTGTTTGCGTTCTTTTACAGTCGCCGAAAGTTTTTATTGGAATACGTGATTTAAAAATTTTGGCGCTATACAAAAAAAACATTTTAAATTGCATCGAAACGTAGTTTGCTTGCTTCGAACGTTTTCTGCTCTAAAGTAAACCTAGGCGATCAAAAAAACGTTTAATCGACCAGCGGCGGTCTGAATAGACTGAAAAGGCTATTGTCAGATTTTTTCAAATTCTCAGGATTCCTGTCTGCTCTGTTATTCTTAATTAATACTCTAATTTATTAAACTGTCTCGCTAAAAGCCTTACGTCTGATGTTAAAGACTAGGACTTTTCAAGCTGAAGCTATGATTTCGTTTAATAAATTTTTTTAAATATATTAACTACATTCTTGTTATATAATTTGTCTTTATCAAATTTGGCAGATTATCAAGTATATGTTAGGAGACTTCACACGCTTTTAAGAACTGTAGAGAACTCTGTCTACACACACATGCCCCATTAGAAGTACAAGGGCTGCACGCCAGATGCAAAATATGCAGTTTAACTGCAACTTTTCTTCTATTGACCTGACTGCACCGAAACTGCAAACCGACTGCATGTAACTGTCGTAGTCGTGAACGTTGGAACTGTACATCGTCTGAAGACTGCACGATCAGTTGGCAGTTTCCATGAAGTTATGTAAGCAGCACATAAACTGCAAACTTCGCAGTTGAGATGCAATTCTGATGCAGACCGTGTTTTTGGATGTAGACACTATGTTTCCTTCATTTAACACCAAAATATAAAAGCTCCTATACTTGCCAATTCAATATTGTTCAGCCGATAATCTTACACACCGAGCCAATGAATCGAGGTCACATTAATTACCTCCATATCCGTAACCGTGACATTTCTAATTAAAGTTCAGGCCAAAAGGTTCCGCGCTGCGAGTACAGTCTTCACTCGATCACAGCCAAAGCAACGCTGAAAGGCCTATTAAACCAAAGACACGCTATTTCTTTAGTAATTGCAGAAAACAACATTTGAACCGCGCGCCGACCTGCCTCCCGAACGCTCCAACTTAACTTGAGCCCCACCGCTGCCTACATTTACAATAAACATGTAACGAAAGCGACCAATTTTAACGGCACACGGACCAAATCAAAGCGGTTTCGTTAATATTTACGAACCAAGTTGGGAGGTCCGTCGGTCACCTCGCTAATTGAATGTGTCAATCATTTTAACAACGCAAATTAATAGGCTTTAGAGATTACACGGCCAGTTTAAAAAGGCACGCGGAAATTTCTTTGTGAGACTCACCGAATATAGTCGTGGAGGACTTTAGTTGGCTGGTCGTTAGAAATGACAGATGCCCGCGGCGTCTCATCGCTCACCGGTGTATTAATGTCCATTTATACTGGACAGCACTAATTGTACGGTATAATTTTCCGGTAAACTCATTACTGGCGAGTAACGCTTTGGGCACGCGAAGAAATCTCAAACAAATTAGCCTTCTCCGCCTGTTCTCAGTAAGTGGATGGAAGTCTGCTCTGAATCCGAATAACTGTTCGCTTGTCGCTACATTCAAGTGTAACGTTTACCTAAATTTCAGTCAATTGAATTTATTTAGGATATTTTTTGTGCCGTACAAATTTTTTGTCGTACAAATGTCTTAAATTTGCAATTTAAGATTGCACTAAGTAACAGATATACCACTGAAAATTAATAGATAATTTAGACATTATTTTTTATATAATTTTTGTACTTTCCTGTTTCTGTCCTGTCCTAGTCCTGGTTAGTAGAGCCACGTGGTAGAGTCAATGAACCAAAGAAACTACAAACTAAACTTTGCAACTGAATACAATTTATATAAATTTTTTAATGTATGTAGGTATGTAACGCATAACATAATATTGAACATCCACACCAAAATCCGAGCAAAAAACAATTTAACATTTTGAAATTATCGAAATTAATTACAAGTGAAAAAGAAACGTACAAAGGTTAATTATTCAAACAAAAACACGTAGGATGCGATAGGTAACAAAATTAAAAAAACAAACGTTCGAAAACTACATCACGTTATACGAAAAAAAACGCATCAGTCAAATTGATTCCATGATGTTCATATTCGGGTATCGCTCGACCACGTCACTATTATTAAATCAAAACTCCGACACTCTATTTACATTTACAGATTTGAACGGAGTTGTTGTGTTGAAAAAACGAAGATAATTTGTTATAATAAATCATCTGGCTCGCATACATCATGTCGCCTGTATTATCCGAGTGTGTATGAGGCTCATTACAATGTTAAATGAAATGGATTTGCCTCTGTGTGGCTGATACGATCTTTAAATAGATGCCCCGAGCGTTGGAATACAATTTGGTGGTGAGGATAGCGACAGCAGTTTTTAGAAATTCAAAGCATGAAAGTCGGGGAATCATTCAATAATCTCCATTATGCTGCGGAGTGGTATCTGCCACAGATGTGAAATAGTCAATTGGCATATAGTCTATACATGTACCTAAATACAGGCATTTAGGTTTGGTTGTAATCGAAGGTGATAGAACCTTATCGTTCAATATTCAACGATAAAGAATGATATAGATTGTTCTTTATTCAAAAACTTTCTACCACATTAATTATTATTATTCTCTTATACGAGTAGATAGTAATATAATCATTATTTTTAAATAACTTCTAACAGGCGCATAATAGTCTTGTTGTTTGATCAGAATGAATTTAAATTATTTTTGTCCATTGTATAGTGGTTCGAATTCTAAAAGTACTTTCATACCTAATTGGTGACAGGTAGGTATATACGAGTACATATAAGGGGCATATTATTTATCTTTTTAAAAACCGTTTTTTTTATTAAAAATAAATTTCACTCAGATTTCTTTTTTTTAATAATAAGAACATTTCGATTACGAAACTATTATCATCATCGCTAATGGAATATTTGTAATTTTATCATTTTACAGCTATATTAAAACGCTAAAAAGTACACGCCAGAAGTTCATAATAGGAGAGCTATTGACATAATTAATTAGGGTAAATAATACCTTATTTCGCATATGAAGTCTATCATTATTTTTACAACTGGTAAACTTACACCAGTTATAAGTGGCTGCTGCCATGAAAACACGAAACCAATTCCAAATTATAATATAATACATTCAGAATTATATGAATAGTTATTGTAAGTTAATAAAACTATTAATGTCCGTTAGTCAAATTAGTACTAATCGTTAATAATAAGGAAATATTATATACGCTTTAGTTATTTACTATTAGTTCGTCACTAGTTATTACATAAGAAATGTAACTTTATTTAAGCTACATATTTATGTTGAAGGACTTAATAATAACGATACCAAACCATTAATTTAAAAAAAAATTCAAACGAGTACCATCGACCTTACTTAATACATTTTTTGCCGAAATTCCCAAACTTGCAACACTACGTGGCAATAAAAATGCTCGTATAATTAAGGTGCTTGTACACAACCCAAACAAAACAAACAAACGTATCAAAAACATGTAATAAAACAAAGCAATTCGCTACTAATAGACAAAAATGTTAATTATAATTCTAATCATCTAATTACTGGTGCCCGATTAAAACGCGAGATCAGAGCGAAGAGAAAAAAAACCTACAACGATCACATTATGACCGTGTTGTTGTTAATAGCTACGAATAATTTCATTATGATTCCATGATTAATTTTAATAACGTCTTCCGTCAGGAAAAAAACCAACGAAAAAATTATAAGAGATGAGTTGGTTAATTTTTTTGTGTCTAAAAATATAGTTATTTTGCACCTGCGAATCTTAATCGATTTCATCTTTATAATTTTTTAGCTGGACGGTTAGCGACGGACGACACGCTGCGTGCGCGCACCCCTACCGTTATTCGATAACGTAGCTTGCCTATTCTAATTAAAAACGAAAATTTTAACACACACTAACTATGCGGCAAGCCGAAGACAGGGCGCGGTGGCGCTTTTTGGGGGAGGCCTATGTCCAGCAGTGGACCGAGATAGGCTGATGATGATGATGACTAACTATTCCTAAGATGAGATTATTTGTACTGCTTCTGCCTGTCTGTTTGTTTTCTTT
Source organism: Jemadia pseudognetus (assembly GCA_018244755.1). Classification (NCBI taxonomy): domain Eukaryota; kingdom Metazoa; phylum Arthropoda; class Insecta; order Lepidoptera; family Hesperiidae; genus Jemadia; species Jemadia pseudognetus. Next base: position 7,302 of record DWTO01006216.1, read on the forward strand.
AACTATACTAACTTTTACTAGTTCAATTACCTGGTATTGAAGTAATTTTGCTAATACTTCCCTTGTCTCTGGTTTCAAATTTGGCGTGCCTTCAATGATGACATTACGGTTGAATTATTATAACGTTAATTGCAGTTACGTTGAAAGTGTCGCGTCATTTCAATTTTTCACTTGCGCAATAGGACAAATGAATTTGAAAACAATTTGAGAACAAGCACAGCACACAACGGAAGGCTATTAGGATGATGTATGTGGTTAATTCAATCAATCGATGGTACGAATAGGTTCGATGGCTGATGGTAGCCGATTGCAGTCCGAATGTTCATTCCGATGATATATCGCGGTTATTATACCGCGTCGAATACCGCTTGATTAATAGCTTATTACAGGTCAGAGGCTTTGTTTCGGTAGGAATTAGTTATTCATTAAATTTGTAGAGATATCGACTCTACAATAGACTATGTTTGTGATGGCACGAATGATATTTTATGCATTATAATTTTTTATACATTAAGTAATCATAATATTGTTTTAAATATGTTTTTGTATTATTTACTTGATTGAGTTGCTTTCGTGGACACAGTAATTAATTTATAGAAATAGAAATAATTAGTAGGGAGAGTTGAAAATGTAAGACGTAATTTCACGCCCGTAATCCCGGAAGAGGTAGGCAGAGGAGTGCACTTCCATGATACGTCTGTTAAAATCTACGTCCCAAAATGGAATCGGGTTTGCGTTTATTATCATATACCGGATTCAAATTCAGACTTCAAGGCACTACTATAAATTCTAAGTTAGAAAAATCCGATAGTATTAGACCCGGGAATCGAACCTGGGACTTCTAGATCAGCAATAGCACTCACAACTATTCGACCAAAGAGGCAACCGTTTTTATGGTGGAGTAGGATTAATCCATACAATGAAAAGGAATGGGCCTAATATACTCCCTTTGGGGACGCATCTTCTGTTTTATTTTAATACTGATATAAGGGACTCCCTTTTTGGCTAATTTAATTTATACTCTTTAAGAAGTAATGTCCGTTCATTTCTTCAATGCGATGTAATAAATAAAACTTCTGTTTAACATTTTTAATGTTATCCAATATATCCAAAAGAATGAATCTAATTATTAGTGCATATGCATCTTATCACTTCATCAGACAGAATTCACAAACGAAATTAAATGACAAAATGTAGTTTAAATCAGAACACTAATTTTGTAAGGTGTAAGTATATTTTATTTGTCTAAACTCGAGTCATATGAGGACGATTTATTACAGTTTACGATTTACTTACTATAATATAAGCCTTACAAAACAGTTGTGTAGTTAACAAAGATGATCTCAAAACAATAACATGTCGGGGCCGGCCGATAAATTTAAGCGGTAATTATATCGTGATCGCGGCGGCTCAAAGCGCGGGCGACTGTGCGAGTGTTGATTTTCAGTTTGTTTCATTAGATCGTCGCAGCGGGGCGCGCGGGCGCAGACGCCGGCCGCTGTGACCACACTTAACTGGACCGTCACGGAAATATCCCCAACTAACTTACTTGTCAAACTTGCAAATCAAGCTCGTATTTTCCCGGGGCAAGCAGATGGTTGTAGTAGACTCCCAAGATTCACCTGTTGTGTTATATGCCGCACCAGTGATTAGGTTATGCGAAATTATCCATATGATATGACGAGATACTATCATAATACAATTCAATTGATAAGTGGCTAATTAAAAAATATTTTTTTTAAACATGTAATTGATCAGTTTTACGATATAATGATAAAAAGCAAATAGACATATAGAAGAATAAATGGAAAGCAAAAAAGGCAGTGTAAAATATGCAGTGGGTTTATCTCTCCCTTACTCCCTTACGGTTACCATAGAAAGAAAATATACCGATATTTTGGTCCAGAAACAGATACACCTTAGGGCCAGCCGCAAGGTTCACCTGTCCGCTTAAAAATCGTAAAATATGGCATTTTTAATGAAGCAGCCTTTTCAATTTTCGGTTTTACGGCCTTTATCGGCGTGACATCGGCTTTAATCAAGCTCGTATGCTTGTTCCTTGGCTTTGTGTGTTTTTTTTCGTCTAATATTTATCATTACATGCCAGCGATGATTAGCTTGCCTAATTAATTTTAAAATTGTTCTCGCGACGCGGTGAATTGACAAAATACGATAGTTTTAGGGCTAATTAAAACGAGGCTTTTAGGGCTATTTAAAGGAACCCTTGCTTTATAGTTTTTAAAAGAAAAACTTAGCAAATTATATACGATCACTATGATCATTATTTAAATTGGAACAAATTTATTTTTGAATTATCGATTAAAAGGGTGTGCAAAGTGATGGTAGAGCTATGCGAATACACTTATTACACGTATGAATTTAGAAAATCAGACATTGACAACCTAATTACTATGTATTTTACCGTTTCGCTTTTTAACAAACACAGATAACAGACACATATGACCGATACCGTATATGGGCATCTACAACCGAACTCGAACACAACAGCAGAAGTATGTAGTCAAATAGGTAACAGCTAGTTCAGTTAGACTATTAGTCAATAAATTGTTCAGAAGACTGTTCAGATTGTTCAGTAAAATTGTTCAGAAGAAGACAGAAGATTTTTAATATACATTAGTACAATGCTGCGTTAGACGAATGGTTACAAGTGTGACTTCTGGCCAAGAGGTCCTGGGTTTGTATCTCGAATCGATGACTATTCGATTGTTTTGACTTAGACTACGTTAAATTTTCTAGTATGGCAAGGAGTCTTGATTTCTATCCATTGTATGGCAATAGGCTCACCACCTATTCCATGTTGGGACGTAAATGTAACTGGTAAAACGTGGGAGTGCACTAGCCTCCCTGCCTACCTC
>DWTO01006217.1:0-10177 GCA_018244755.1 Jemadia pseudognetus
GTATTTGTAAACATGGTCGTAAACCGCCTAAATTCTCCATCGAGGCGGACGCATTAAATCTGAATATAATTCGCTATGATACGTCAATATTGTCCATGGAAATATATTTTAGCGCTAAATTTTTATGTATGACAAGTCTAGTTTTTCTTATTGAACTAAAACAAACTCAAATATAGATTACCCACATCATTTTAAAAATTATTCTATGAAAGTGCCTTATTTCAATTTAATTAACTTATTACATGTAGTGAATATCTGAATATATTAAAGTATATCGTTTTTTTTATTTCGTCTTTAAGCGATGGAACCACTAACTGCCAAGTGGGTGATCTATTTAAAATCAATGGAAATTTAAAACAAAAAACAATTTCAAATTTTTTAATATTGTTCTAGTAGAAGACTATATAAATGACAGTGTTTATTTTATAAAATAGCTCAGTACCTATACTGAACGGCGGAAACTTATATTATTAATAAAGGTAAAAAGATAAGAAACAATATATTTTTAAACTCATGGCCGCCTGCCAGCGCCAAAACTTTGGCGCCATTAAAATTTCGTCCTTCGTTTCGGCCCCTAATTAAAAAATCGTGTCGTCTCTCAAATAAAATCAATTCCGCGCTCGTTTTCTTCTAGGGTGGTGCAAAGGAGTTTTTCTCAACCCCTTCACCTCTTTATTCGTAATTATATTTGTGTAATGATTACAAAGTTTTGATGGACTCTCCCTCCGTCATCCTTCGCTATACCTACAACGGTTATTTTTGTAAATGTTTTAATTCTGTGTTTAATAGAACCTCTCAAACGGTATTATTCAACGGTCATACCTACACGAAGCTTATAATGTTAGGTATGTTTCAAAAATTGGCTAATAATGCAGGTACACATTCATTTTAGAAAGTGATCATTGTTATATTACAATTGTAAGCAGTTTCCTTTCTTTGTCGGACGTAAAACTTTCCTACATAACTATCATTCTGAGACAAAATTACGATTGTCCTAAATATTAATACAATAAATAAATAAACTTTGAATTAATACAAAAAACAATATAGGTATTATTGTATTAAAAAGTAATACCTGCAAATTAAAATCAGTGATTTTCAATTACACATTAGTGTTAAAGCAATACTTTTCTAGGCTTTAGGCTTATAGGATTTAAATGTTGGTACAAATCTCTGACAGTTAGGTATGTGAGGTTTTTTTTGATAAATGTCAGTTGCTACAACTTAGACACATCAGGTATTTTTCTCTTTACAATGTTACTTATTACTTATTGTATTCATAAATGTTTACCTATTAGGAAAAAAATGTATTTACTTACACAAAGCCGTAAATTGAAAATATTTTATTTATTAAACACTGACCGGCTACTGCCGTGTACTGAACAATTTTACATTTTTTATGAATATTATAGTTGTAATTTCTTTGAAATGTATTGTACACATATTTATAGTGTAAAAAACAATTTTTTGTTTATCTTTACAACACGATCAATACATTTCGGATCGTATTACATTCCATCAGAAAGTTTAATCTCACATCTGGACTTCCTCAAAATGCTTATTCCTCGACTATGAAACAGACACCTTATCATAATTGGTAAATTAAGTGTAAGACAGTCGGACAAACGACCACCTTTCCCACACCTTAGAACACATTCTAAAGATCACTCAGGTGTGCAAGATTCCTCAGATGTTTTCAAGACCGGACATTTTTGTTCTAAACTGTAGATACACCAATTTCAGTCTGAAATTCATACCAGAATCGAACTCCTTAGCCGCAGCACGAAATGCTGAAATACAAACCAGTAGCTTATTATTCCAGTTGGATTTATCAGACTTATTTACAAACGCTTTCCAAAGTTCAATTAAAAAGCTTAGAGAACAGATTTATTTCAAGAGCTTATGTTCTGTATAAAATTTAATGGGGTGCGGAGAGTGGCTCGCATGAACACAGTAAAGATTTTTCAAACATTAAAAAGAATCGCATGCGTAAACATAGAACGTTCTATCAAACAGCTTTTGTAATAGTCATGACTTTGAACTGTTAAAACTAAAACAGTAATGAAAAAATGTTGCTTAACCAAGCGAATAATAAATCCTTACTTATAAAATAAACAAATATATTGATAATCACATCATTTTAATAACAAATGATACAAAAAACCGCATTCTCCTACTTAGCATAGGACAAATACATTAAACTTCGAAATCTTGAATTCAAACATTTTCCTAATAAAACGTGGAGCGAAGGACGCGGGTGGCATTTTTAAGAATCGCCATATTGCCATCCCCCACCCCAAGACGCCCACAGAAAAAGCTTTTGAATTCAAAACAAAAATGTCTGCCCCTCCAATGAGGGGCCGCTGTGACGGATAAAAATATAATCAATAGCGCCCCCGACGCGGAGGCGAGTTACAAAAAAAAACTATTATACTTGTTGGCATAATGGCCGGTATTATCTCGTAGTTACGTGCGTTGACAGAAAAGAATATAAGTGTCAAACTACAAGGCTACAAGTATTAGTAGTGACATGCAATTATTTACGGCAACATATACGTCGTTATTCTAGTAAAATAAATAGAAAAAATTAATTACGTAGGTATGCAACTTAGAAAGCAAATAGTTTTTGCGATATAAATTACTTAAACTTCAGAATGAACTTATGCATGTATTGGAACTTTTTTTTGTAACAACGTGAACTAAGGATTTCAAGGGCGTACTTAACGGCAATGGCACTTTACAATTATTTCATTACATGACGTCGTATCATTAAAAATGAATCAGGCAATTAACTATGAGAGCCTACGTGAGTAGACATTTATTTTTAATATAACGTTGGTTCATTGTGGGACGGGATCGTAACTGGTGAATCGTGAGAGTGTACTGCACTCCTCAGCCTACCTCTTCGGTTATTATAGGCGTGACGATGTTACGTTGAATTATAATTCTGAACGGGAAAAAAATAAGGACCTAATTAGCTACGCACTTCGTTTTCCCACCACAACTTATTGTCATTTTGACGTTGTCATTATTGTCTTAGTAAATCAATAAACTAAAAAATAAAGAGAATGTTTTTTTACATATATACCTACGTATAATCTTATTAGAATTCAACATTGATTCTTTTTAAATACAAATGGATGTTCTTCCTTTCTAAATATCAATCTTAGATATAAAAACTAAATCATAACATGAACACCTACATATAATTTCAGTTGTCAAATCTAATTGAAAGTAGTCGTAAATATGTATAATAAGAATCTCACCGAAAGTCATACTTTAATTTACATCGTATAATCAAACAAAATCACCCGGCATTTGTCTTTGGCAGGAATTTTTCGCGCCACGTCACGTCGATCGTCGAACTTTTAAACCAATTTGCTGTTTAACTGCCCCATTTGTTTCGCGGCAACTTTTATGTTCCGCTTAAGTAGCTCCACCCGTAAACATTCGTGTTTTTAACCAAACTGTATACCTATTATGAGATGAATTATAATAATTATAACACAATAATTTACAATAATAATGTATTATTCGTCTTAGATTATAATTTATGAAAGATCACACCGGTCACCTGTCACTCATTAAAATAGTTCCAGGTTCAATATAAAACCAATAGACGATGAAATAACCAAGGCTATGCTGATATTAAAGATTGTATCCGACATTGTACGTGCATATTTAAGACGCAAAGAGTTTCGCAACATTATCTTAACTCGCAACCGCCGACTGAAGCCTGGTTAATAAATTTTCCATCGTCTTATTCTAATACGCAGTGATAGCCTAGTGGTCAGAGCATATAGTCTTACGCCTATTTTACGCCTTATAAAATGTTATGAAAAGCTCTAAAGTACGTAGGTACAGGTACTCACCATGTATCCCTTCACCGACACAGGGAGCGATATTGTAACATATAGGTAATACTCATAGGTGTTGATTGTAATTGACATTCTCATAAGAAAATTTAAATCTATTGATCCACTCTTATATTCGTTATCCTCTTCAATACAAACCCTTTAAGCCAGCAGCTCGAACAAATTTATATTAATCCACTTCTGTTCGAGAACCAAACAAATCCCTTTATGACTGCAAAAGGAAGGCTGGCGTCAAGCAAACAGGGCAGACGGATAACACAAAGCAAACATGGCAAATGCTAAATTATCAAATGGCTTATGCCCGATGTAAGGCAATAGACTTACCTATTCCATAATAGGACAAAACGAAAACTTAACGTAAAAAATTCAAACTTTATTAAATTATAATCCCAAAAAAAAACCAGTACATACAGCCCATACAGCCCATCTGTTACATTTTTTAATCAAACAATTAAAAAATAAAAGCTACATAGAATTCTGTTTCATCTGTGGAATTATTTGACATCGACATATTTTTTTATCTGCACGAATTCAACAAAATTATCGGACCCTCACTTCTTAACGTACAATTGCAAAGAAAATTATACGCTGATTGTGTCCCCCCTCATCGCTGATGGTAACGAGCGGCGATAATTTATGAACAGACAAACTTTAATTCGTTACAAGAAATCTTGTTAGATATACCTACGTATGTACCTATATCCAATTCTATTATGATTTTTATTTACAAGTAATATCGGAAAAAGAACACTTATATTACAGATAAATTTATAAACCAGCGTCCAACACCGCTTGCATTTCGCTGCTTAACATGCGTAATTAGGTATTTCTTGACGATGTTAAAATACGTAACAAAACGTAACATCACGCCTGTAATCCGCGAAGAGATAGACAGAAGAGTGTAATACACTCCCACGTTCCACCAGTTACGTTTACGTGTGTTAAATAAATTTTTATATTTGTCATCATCATTAGCCTTTGTCAGTCCAGCGCTGGACATAGGCCTTCTTAAACACGGTTAATTTTGCTGATAAATGTTATGACGGACATGCGGATTGGAATAAACTATAACCGCTTCCAATAAATTCGAAAAAAGAATAACAGAAGTAATTATGAAATATTGCCTGAGTCATTTAAAAACTTACCATCGTATATTAAATAAAACATATATTGAGAGATAAACAGTTAAGCACTGTATATATTATGTAGATTTTTTGAATTCCAAATTAAGAATAAAAAACAGTTGGTATAAATCCACGACAGTAAGTCCCGCTCATTACGGGAAGATAAAATTTAAATTGCTAAACACCCCTTCGAAAAAAAGGGGTAGTAGGAGCGAAAAAATTAAGAGGGCCCTAAGGAGGGACTCTCCCTTAAGCATTGATATCTTTACACATTTCTTGGCAAAGATTTCAGTTAATTTCGATGCTATGCAAAGCAATTCCGTTACAGATAATTTTCTAAGAATATTTAAAATGTGTTAGTTTTGTAAAAATATTTGCCTACGGCTAACAAACTTTTCTGAACTAATTTAAATTTTCCAAACTTATTTTTGATAAATTAGAACTGAGCTATTCGTTTTTAAGAATCGCCAAAGTCGTCCAAAGTTGTCCGGGACGCAGTGATTTACCTAGACGTCATGACCGAGTGGAAATTAAAAAGTTAAGCTCAACCAAAATGGCGGTGGTTTCGCAGACTGTGGAACTATTAGAACTGAAATATTTGTACATAAAGTCCTTTCAGTGACCAATAATTTTATTCAATATTAACATTTGAAGGTCTAAATGCCACTTATGATGCGTCAAAGAACGGTCATGGTTATTCTAAGAAATTTTTGGCTAGTTTTCATATTAAACAAATTATGTGCTTTTATCTATGTGCATAATGTATTGCCCTTATCATGGTGCGCACTGGTGTATCAAAATTTAATAAGCAACTGATCCTACATGTAATAATTTGCTAAATATAACTGGTTAATTTCTTATATACGCGTTTAACGCGCGTTTTTTTTTTGTACTTGTCTTCAAATCAGCATTGCGTAAACGTCAGGTGGTTTGTTTTGTGTCATATCTATCGAATAACAGTTCTGTGGTAGAAATAGTTTCGAGTTCGGGAGGGAAAGTGTTCACAACTTTTTAATTTGGACCGTTCCATGTTCGAAAGTCGAATTTTTCATCGCAAAGTTCGCTGGTTCGCTGAGGTGCGAAGCGCTTAATAGTGTAACTTTGCTGTTAGCTTACTCTTTTATTTTTGAAGGCATCAAGCGAATTTTAACGGGAATATTTTAAGAAATTCGCTTTCATCGCTGTTTTTTATCATAAAATTTTTAAGCAGTTTTTCGCCTGAATTATAAATTCTTAACTGTCAAACAGCTTGTGATAAGTTATTTATAATAACGATACGGCTGATGTTCATTAAAATTGAAATCGTAATTCTATAATAAATTCCTACTTCTTAAATGTATATCAATGCCAGCTCTCTCAGCATTACATGATATACCAACCTTAGTAGTTTTCTTAATGCTGTACAAGTATTAGGATTGTCATTATAGACAATAAATAAAAAAAACATCTATAAAATAACTAGGTACTTAAATATGACCAGTATTTACAGAATTTGCGCAAATGGAATCAATTTAATCGCCAGTAAAGTTCAATTGTTACATCTATTTCACCCCTATTCACAGAATTTTTCACGGGTTCTGCGTCAAACCTGAAATCATAAATCAATTACATTTCAAATTATCCCAGTTTTAATAATTTAACCATTTATACGGGAACAAAGCGAAGCGATTACTATGGGATAATATACAAATTAACAAAAACATGCCATTCATGTGTTAGCCATCAATAATCTCGTAGATATGTATAAACAAAAATTCTATAACTTTATAAATTACCATCGAGAAATAGTTAACTTTATTAAAGGTGTATCGAAAACTACGCTCGCTGCATCCTGTAGAGCGTCCTGTCTCACCGGAACTCGGCTATTACGTCACATCCGGCCCAGCAGGAAACATGGAAACTTCCAAATTAGGCTAATTTTTTGCAAAGACCACGTAGGTATATCGGTTGAAGTTAAGTAAAAAAACTTACAATCACCTTAGCATTTTCTTACATTTATTTCAAAAGTCACTTTTTCATTGGGAATGGAAAATGCAAATAATTTTAATCAATTATAACATATAAAAATAAGAAACTAGTCATAAATATGTTTAATATATTGTCTTTCATTATAAAAGTCTTTTTTACAGATATCGTAATAGACCAATAAAAAATACATACCTATATATGAAAGTAATTTATTTATCATTTTAACTAAATACGTATAAAAAATATAAAAGTATGTTTTAATGTGTCCAAAATTAAAAAGTACCTTAGAATATCGACACAGTAAAAACATTCAGTAAGAATATCGATCAATAGTCATAAAACATCTCTTAATACTGTACACTTTGTAAGGAAAAACTAATACCACTCGAAATGCTATCATATATCCAAAGCCACACAGCTCACAATCGTATGTACCGAAGATTTTCTGATGAGAACTTTTCTTAAGTTGGCAACAGTTATTCTTGAAAATGGCGGCAGAAAAACTGGGGGTTTTCAAGGGATCGCACCGATTTAGATTTATTTTTCGCCCTCACGGGGACGAAAGTTTGTTGCCTCGGGGGTGAATTTGTAAGGGAGTATACTAATTACCTAATTTGTTATTTCGTAATAGGTACGTATATTTTTTAATATTCGACTAATTCGACGGGTATATTTTTTATCTGTATTTCATATTTGTCCGCGGAGTCCATATAAATAATATTTTTCTACTGTGTCCCAAGACCTTCGTTAAGTCTGCTTAATCTATATGATCTTCTAGTAGTGGCTGGAAGTCTGGATAGGTGCCCGGTGCATGGCAATAGGATCACCACCTATTCCATAGTGGGATGTAAACGTAACTGGTGGAAAGCGGGAATGAACTACCTACCTCTGCCTACCTCATCGGGGATTACAGGCAGGATATTACGTTTAGAAAATGAAATTGTGTGTAGTTCTGACGCTGCTCGTAGGTAGCGTATAATACTCTGTTTTTTTTGCTAATAAACTGATGAACGTGCAGTCTGTAAATATAGACATATTTGGCACTCTATTCTCTCCGCCTACCCCTAAGGTACATAGCGCTGTGGCAATATTAATAATAAACCGATGCGTTTATATCTGTTCACTTTCCTCTCTGTGTTGAATATAATAATATGGGCATGATTTTTTTTTTGTGTTGTACTGTCGCAGTACATACTCGATAATATTATCTGCCGTATATACGCTACGTACATAATAATGTCAAATCACTTAATCCCCATAAAAAATAAAATATTTCCCATCAAAGCAAATTTATATTATAAATCAGAATTTTCTTCCAACCGTACGACACAGTTAATAATTCTCCGGCGATCAAAAAAATTAGAATGGGGTGGCGTTCAACCCCCTTGCAAAAATTGGCTTCTTACCCCTTCGATTTATAAAGTTTTATACATTATGTCACTATAACGGTTCACCCTGTGTGCCGCTTTAAAAATATTATTAAAAAAACTCTCAAACAATTCCATATTAGATGTTACGTACATACATAGGTACTTATAATTTTTTACCCTTCAAAACGTAAGGAATTCATATCCCTTCAAGTTGTTTAAGATGAAAATAGGTATTTTAATCATCGTCATCATGAGAGTGTACTACGCTCTTCTGCCTACATCTTCATAGATTACAGGCGTGATGTTTCGTTTTTTTCAGTTACTTCATCAACCCATTTATCTTACAACTGTTGCACATGAGTCTACTATCGGAATAAATAGAATTTAAACCATAATTGACCATACTAGACCAACATACGATCCCTTTTAATTAATAATTTCTTAACCTACTGTTCGTTGACCAGAAGACTAATGTAGAAGTTAATATTGTTTTTCGTAGTGCAGTAGTGTATTTCTATGAATTAGTAATAGGTTCATGTTTATTTTTTATGCTTTTAAATATGAATTGTTTATATGTAGATAAACACAAACCTACCTCACATGTTATAGAAGCAATAAAAAACTCATTATTCATATCATTTTAGGCAAATTAAAATTTTAAACAACCATTGTTCCACAACAGATAACAAACAAATTCGTCATATTTAATCTGTGTCCAGTTTCCCGCGTAGATATCTTTCTATAACTGGAGGCGGGCGTTGCTGAAATTGTCTTAATTTTTCATCTCGGCTCCCCCGCCCCGGCCCCCGCTCATAATTGTTTTTAATTTAAGCACGGAATGAGAAACGCTATACAGCCAGTTTGTATAAAAATCTAGACTCTCATTTTATGGCGGGAAACGAACAGTGCTTTATAAATAATACAAAGGTAATATATGACATCATGCCAACTAGATACCTATTAATTCTTTTTTGTTATGTTATTTGTAATATGTTTAATTATAACTGATTCATGTATTATTATATAGAAGTTAGCAGTTATAGTTAGCAATGCATATTTTCATGTTCCTCTATTATCCCACCATAACATTAAATACTAATCCGCAGTAAGACGCAACAACAAGCGACTTAATTATTACATAACCCTAGGCGACCTTCACAATCTACTGCGTCTTATTATCTTACCGCTGTACGTGGACTTAAAAATGAAAATATGCTTATTATCACGCCCACAACACATAGGTATTTGCTGTAGACGACCCAATGCTTAGTAATTTTCAGGATACGCATATCATGAGTACATAAAATTAAATTTACTTGTTCCAATTTGCGGTGTATATTTTTATTGTTAATTTATTGTTATGTTGCTATTGTGTAGTAAATTTTAAAAAGGGTGCATGCACCGTCGGCCTCTGGCGCGCTTCCAGCAGTCTGTCTGTCTGTCTCCATCCGTTTCCGCCTAACTCCCCGAAATATGTTTCAATTCACGAAAACACGCTAGACGTTTTCTTTGCGTTCGCCATGCCACTTTTATGGCCGTTACGATACATCTTACGTATTTACAGCTGTTTCTTTCGCGCCGCCATTTAGAGGAACGTGGTCGCGTTGCCAACAATTTTTTGATCCGACTTTATTGAGACTAAAACCGTACAAAAATTTATTTGTATTAGAACAAATATAAAGAAAATGTAGTTAAACAGATATTTATGATTATACATAGTATAGTGTCATTCCCTTTTTTGTAGACCAATAAAATATATACCTACATATAATATAAGTAAATGGTGAAACGTAGGAATGTACTGCATTCCTCTGCCTATCTCTTCGCAGATTATAGGCGT
>DWTO01006218.1:0-10176 GCA_018244755.1 Jemadia pseudognetus
GCCAACATTGTGTTCGTGTGTGGTCTGGTCTGTCTATCTCGCTCTAACGTCATGTATACTATGCTCTGACTCTTTCGCATAGTCCATCTTAGTATCCTACATCTATGATTACAGCTGTGTGTAGTTAGTTGATTGAAAGAGAGCGCGCATGCTATTTGTCCGTGAAAATGAAAAGGATAGCCTTAGATGGTGTGCCTCATTTTGGAGTAGATTAATATTAAAATAGTAGAATGGTTTTTAATAAAAAAAATTATTTATATTTTATGAGACATCAAAGTATACATATACACCTTATATATATTTAATTTCCCTCGGTACACGGATCACGGCTGGAGCGATTTGGCTAATTTTGCTCTTGAAATGTTTGTGGAAGTTCTGGGGAGGTTTAAGCGGTGACAAAAATAAATAAAGTTGTCGACAAAAACAATTATGAAAGAAAAATCAATAATAAACGGTCGTTATCAATAACAATTAAATGTATATATTAGAAATCAGGAGTGTAATCAGGAGTGCATCAGCAATACATGATGATGACTACAAAGTCGTGTTCATAACGGTCAACATAAAGGTTGCAATCCTCATTGTTGGTGGAACCTTGGAAACACCCGATGTTGTGCTTGCATTGTAAGAGGCAATGGAACATTGTGAGTCCTGCTTATCGCACAGATCAATAACGAGATAATTTTCGAAGTGCAGGAAGAAATGTCTCAAGTGTTGATTTGAATCAAGTAACGTTTCTATTCGATTGCACCATTGACGACAGCTCCTTTCGTTTGCATTGGTCCAATGTACGTTGTCTACGAGCATTGTGCCGCATTGAAGTTCGCTGGAGAAACGCCCGGGTTATATCGCCGTAATGGCAAAGTGAAATTACCGTTATTGGTTCCGCCACCGTAGCCATTGTATTCCTTGCTTCGTGGCAAAAAATCAAAATCACGACATTTTCTAGAGAAAACTCAAAATTACATTCGATGTTCTCAAATGACTTTTTTGGTACGGAAATTATCAAATAACACAGATGTAACCCAAAATCACAGGGGCCATTCTTGATTGTTTATAATTTTACGTAACTTCACGCCTGTAATCCCCGAAGAGGTAGGCAGAGGAATACAGAACACTCCCACGTTTCACCAGTTACGTTTACGTCCCACTATGGAATAGGTGGTGAGGTATACTATCGCAACTTTCTGGAAAGCTAGTATTTGGCACCCTTTGATACAAGTTAAAACCATACGAGGGTAACACCAGACATTTTTGGACTACGGATGCAATGCAAATAGACTACCACAAATTATTACTTAACACGTAACGCAAAAAATTTAAAACTGTTTTTGGATAAAATCTATTTGTATAAATAGCTTAATAATATAGATTTTATATCGGAAGGTGTCTGTAGGAATAATCATTTGTCTGCTCTGTTTCCAGTGGACTTTCGATCGCCCCAATACGTATCTCTCTTCCATTCGAAAATTCCGCCATTAGTGTGAACACCTGCTTACACTAAGTGATCGCAAAAACATCATCGTTTAGAAGTTCTATTTTCTTACAAATTCCACGAGAACAATTGATATATAATCAGACGAGTTAAATGCTGATAATATTTTCCAAATTAAGCCATGTTACTGGAAATTTACTACACTCCTCTGCCTCCCTCTTCGGGGATTGAAAGCGTGATGTTACGTTTTAAGCTATATTACGCGCGCAGTCCTAAGGAACTTGGCATTTCATTAAATATTTTCTAACTTCAGAGGGCACAGCGCAGTCGTTTTACGAGTTTATCATGAGACGTCAGTCGGTAAGCCATATTGAGAGTCGTTATAACGCGTCAAAACTTAGCCACTTCGGTTGACCCCTAGTCCAATCTCGCCAAATTCAAATTGACACTAAATTTCAACTATTCGTTTTTAAACATGAATTAACTGAATCGATGCGTAATGTAATGAACGACCAAATGAGACAAATGGTACTGATGCAGTTTCCTTACAAGTACTACAGATCCATTTTCGCAAGATTTCACGTATAAACGTTAATAAGTATATACGCATAACCAATTATGATCTAATTTTGACTGTCATTGCTGACTTTTTGTAAAGTCAAAGCAGTGACTGTCATCTTTCTTGTTTTTACAAATGTACGTGGTTGAATGTGTCCAAAAAACATAAAAAAATTTAAATTTCATAATCCGCGGCTATTCAGTTTCAAAACGGAATTTTGATTTTGAATTATTTGTGTTTGGTGTATATATGTGATTATAATACGGTTTCGAATGATCTTTATTAGTGTTAAAAAATGAAAATTTAAATTTTAACTACATTTTTTTTATTTCATTATGTACCTACTTGATACACAGCAGGCACTGGTCGGCGGTCTGATGTTTGTTAACTAGGTCATGTGACCGAAGAGAGGGTCAACACTTTTTTCCGTTCTGTACTGATTGGATTGACTTATACACTATACTATTACAATTAAACAGAAATCGGTAAAAACACAGACTTATGTAGTTGTTAATTAGACAGATGACGAGATGAGTAATAACATAAAATAAACATAACATAACATAACATCACGCCTGTAATCCCCGAAGAGGTAGACAGAGGAATGTAGAACACTCCCACGATTAACCAGTTGCATTTACATCCCACCATGGAATAGGTGGGGAGCCTATTGCCATACCCCGGGCACATATCCAGACTCTGAGCCACTGCTAGATATCCTAAATTACAAACATTTTGTAGTTCTTTTAGTTCTATTAAAACATAAATAAAATGACATCAGTATTTCCCGGACGGGTAAGTAGAGGAGTGTAGTACAATTCACCGGTTATATGACAGGTCCCACGCAATAGGATAAGACACTTTCTATCTAGAGCCAATTGTTTCGAAGATGTAGCGGATGACACGTCCACATATTATAAGACATATTTGACAAAGAATCGAATTGCATTTTTTGGCGTAAATAAAAATATTGTTTTATTTATTTATAACTGTTGAAACGTGGGAGTGCTCAACACTCCTCTGCCTACGTCTTCGGGGATAAAAGGCGTGATGTTACGTTTTTTGTAAGAACAAATTTTCAATGATCTGTTAAGTAAGCCCTCATGATGTCAAAGGTAATATAAAAAAGCATTTAAAATTTGGAAAACAAACATTGATATTTCAGTACGAACTTTAAATAAACTAAGCCGACTAGCCCGACGACCCGAGCTTTGTCTGTTTTAGGTGAGGGCAGAATTCGTAATGGAAAACCACCCCGCCGGGTTCGCTAGGAGTGTCATCCATTTCTGACGTAAAGCTTCCGTTAGTGCTGAGAGGCGAGGGGTGAGGAGTGTAGACGACATACCTAATGTTAGCTACTGGCACCACAAGCAGAAGATCTTATAAGTTAGGAATGAAGAGGATAAAGAAAGGAAAAAATATATTTTTTTTCCTTTTATTATTATTATTACTACTATACCGCCAAACCAGGTTGCGTGTGAGGTAGCCAGAAAGCACCAAATGTCAAATATGTATGCCCTTATTTGTAGAAAAAACACGTCAGATCTACCTGTTTTTTCTACATTTAATTATTTTCCATTTATAAGCACTACATTAAAATGTATTCTATCTTAAATATTACATTTAAAACAAATAGCTAATCTTGGCGTTAGCATTTGGTAAATGTGTGGTTAAAAAGCTCTTAAAACCTTGTTAAATTTATGTGACTATGTAGTTTTATGTAGGCCCAGAAGAAATTAGGAAAATGTGGGCTGACTTTTTTATTTCACAATAGGCTCGCGATTGACCGTTAACTCACCTGATGCAAACCGACATTCAGCCTAGGACGTAGCACGCTTGCCTACGAAGTGCTTATTCACTCTTGTCTTCAATAATACTAGGTTTTACGAACCTTGAAAAATTGTCGCCGGCGGGAGTTCAATTCTTTCCCAGTCTGCAGGAGTAACTAATTTGCGGTTTATTTGGTGTTTTCCTTTTTCAAAACTGTACCGACCTATGTACTGTTGGGCACCTGGAAATGTATTAATTGGCTGTCGTGTCACCGTTTCCAAGAAACCATAATACCCTTAACATTTACCGTTGGCGTGTTCAGTGCCGGCAAGAAAATGTTAGCACGACACAAAATTTCAACTTTCATGACCATTTAAAATGTTTCGGTTCCAACAACAGCCGACAGGTTAATAGGTAATCTCATTAACCCACCTTGAAACCACGACTCAACTTGCCCCCTAATAAAAATTTATTAAAAATAAGTGAACTCAAAATAGTATCACAATACTTAGCTTTAATATAAATAATTCTATTGGGTTTTTTTAAGGCTTGGAATCTGGATTTGTGCCCGGTGTATGGCAATAGGCACACCAGCTATTCCCTGGTAGGGCGGAAACATAACTAGTGAAAGTTGGCAGTATACTACCCTCCGCTGCCTACCTCTTCGGAGAATACCGGCGTGACGTTATGAACGTGTATAATATAAACATTAATATAAATGTTTGTTTATACATGTATGTTACTAATATCATGTAGTTTAGATATATGTAGAATTTCAATCCAGCGGAAGAGTTACTTAAATCTTCCCCCTCGTCCAACATTCGCGAAATTTTCTCCAAATACTTCGGCCATATTCCTATGTTACATACCGACAGCTCTGTATGGAAAACCACATATTAAGCGTCCACATAATGCCCATGTCAGTCAATAAGCATTCACCAAGTCAAGTCATCAAGATAAAAGATAAATAAATCAACATTGTTAAAAGAAAATAGTAAACTGAAAACTGACACTCGGTGGTCATCTAGTTGTTTATGACTCGACAGAAACTGTCAGATTTGAAACTAGAACGTTCAATAATAATAACTAGATACATTGCAATAAATTTTCATATTATCCTATTTCGAAAAATTTAAAGCCCTTAAAAAGCTTTACCGAGAATTAAAGTGAATTTACATTTACAAGTAACTAAATAATGAACCGCCTCGTTAGTCGTGTTGGTTGCAAGCTATCGGGAGGTCCTGGGTTCATATTTCAGATCGGGCACTATTAAATTTTTCTAATCTAGACTTCTATTATTGGCTCGGAGTCTGGATATGTGCCCAGTGTATGGCAATAGGCTCACCACCTATTCCATTGTGGGCCGTAAACGTAACTGGTGAAACCTTTTCAGGGCTTACAAACGTGATGTTACGTTACATTTACGTATAACCTGGAGCTTCTGAGTAACCACTACCTTCATGAATCTGAGTCTCAGCAATGCTGACGGGAGGTTATTGTCGGATTAATCCAGCCTGTCCTCCTGAACATTATATAATCTCCCTCTAAAGTTATTCCATACGTAAATCGATATTTTCTTATGCCGCTGCAATATTAAGTCTGCCAGTCTCACTTGGCCAGAGTGGCAGACTATCGCCTTAACCATTCTTATCCTGCAACCTGACCTGAGATCTGTCCAACATTGAAAGACATGACAAGACTAAAAGCGAATATTCACTTGTAGGTACGCGTGTTGTCCTAGGCTTCACCGCGCTTGCCATCAGGTGAGATTACATACAAACGCGTGCCTATGGCCGTGAAAGTACTATAATTATTGCCATAGCAAACATACGCTGGACTATACTAGAGATCTTATATTTGTTGGTCAGTTCAGTCCATAGTTATCTAATACGTATAGTTACTATGATTAATAAGAATGAAGTTGATAAAATGAAGCTTGTCACAGATGCGTTGTTGGCTCTAGACAAAATTGGAACACCGCGTAACTTTTGCCAACCGCATTCTGCACACCGCAACCATTGCTTTCAAAGCGGAATTACTCGTTAGAAAAGGCTCAAATGCGTTGGAGCTTCCTCGGACAAACCTTGAACAGAGGGCCTTAAGTTCCATACTGTACGTCCGTCTTAAAATTTACGCCTACCGAAGCGCATAATTCGTGTTCATATTGTTCGTGCCGTTGGGGTTAGTGTAAAAAGTAGCGAGCAAGGCAGACTTGAGTTAGACGTGGTTAGACGGTCCAACAATTTGGCGCGTCATGGTAGGCGTGAGTTGTTCTTATGTCAAGCGAAAATCGTCCTTATTTATAATCAAAACTCTCAGACACCAAGCCGTCTTTTCTGTACGTCTGTAGAGTTCTGTCATTAACTTATTTTCGTAGTGAGCCATGTATTAAGCCTAGTCTTCAGACCGAAATGTTAGACGCCAATGCACTGTTACTATGCGGCTGAAACGAATGACACCATTTTGATTCCGCAGTCGAATCTTTTACAGTTTCAATTTATGTATATGAGGCTGCATCTCATATATTACTATGCAAGGCCTTTTATGCGCAACGGAAGTCTGGAACAGGAGCACTTTACAATCGAAATCCAATGTGTCTAATCCTGTGTTAGATGATTTTATTTTTACGCAAAAACAAATTCTGCTATATCATGCTGTATATAACTCTTCGAACCTCAGAAGATATACTTATATTTTCCCTTTGCACCACCCTTTATACGGATTGCTTTCCCCCCGCGCCACATCGCGTATCGCCCCGGTTTCGCCAGCATGATTTCGAAGTTATATTATGTGACTTATGGCTGTAGTAAGTATGGGCGCCCACGGACATGTCATTTCTCAAGCGTGGCAAGTCTTTTAATGTGATTAACAAGTGGTTTCTTTAAAGTATGTAGGATAAAAATGTTTAAGTACAGCCTAAGTGATTGTTATTTTATGAGGCTCTAAAGAGATTTATAATTGGTCGGGAATAATGGGTATGAAATATGTAAATAAGAAATGGTTTTTCTTAATTTATTGGACACTAGAATGGGAACACCCCACGACAAGAGTGCTGAGTGCGCAGCGTCGCGCGGCGCGGCGCAGCTGCTCTGCAGCTGGCGAGGTGGGTGCTTTTGCTCGTTTTGCCGCAACCCTGCACCGCACGCTCCGATCCATACATGTACCAATGCTATAATTGGGGCTCCGCTCACCGACGCGTTCGTCGACTCTAGCCTCTAACTGGTCGAGCTTAGGACATCTGGCGTAATGTTTAACGCGTTTATTACCAATCTTCTTGCGAACGTACCTACGTTAGTTTCTGTTCACACCATTAACGATAAACATAATGAGGCATTAATTTAAAATTTAAATGAAAAACAAAACACACGTATTGTAAAAGTTCCTTAAACTTTTATATTATGACAATGACGTCATCAACTGAATCCAACAAAGTGACGCGAGGTCTATGAAAAGGCATCAGGTAAAATATTTTTACACTTTACTAACCGAAAAATATAATAAGTTAATAACTAACTCGAATGTTAGATATTCAATAACTTTGCAAGTAATGTAAAAAAAACTCGGTACGTAAATACCTACCTGTAATTGAACATAATTAGCGTACGCATGACATCTGACATCGATAACATATCAGATGATTAGTGAACGCTCTAAGTCTCGTCCGAAAGCAATTGAACATATCAAGAACAACGGCGAAGTCGAGGAAAAAATGTTAAGCCCGTCTTAAAGTGAAATTACCATTTCACCTGCAATATACCCGTACTTATCTCTGGGTGACGTTACTAAACACCCAAGTACTTAGTATTCGTAGCTAGCCAATGGGTAGAGTCTGGGGACTTAGTTAGCGTCATCATAGGCATATCCGCAATACCGCGTCCGCAAAAGTATTTATAATGCAGCAAGTTTGAATCAATTGCTGCAAATATTATCTGTGTTCGGACAATATACATAGGTACAACGAATTGAAAGTGTTCGAAATTCAAATATTGGATTACGCTAAATGTATGAAAAATCTCTATTTGAACCAGAACAGGCGCAAAATTAGGAAAATACACATATTTTTGCCGCGCAATTAATTTAAATATCTAGATACTATCATTTAAATGTTATGTTATACTGTCTGGACATGTCTTAGGCCAATATAATAGCGTACCTAAAGTATATGACCTGACCTAACCTCGCGTCGTGGCGTACCTACATTCCAATAAAAAAGTCATATCCTTTGGCATTCTATTCACTGATTTATCTCGTTAATTTTTTTATGCTTATATGAATTTCATAGAACTGAAATGATTTATATTGCAGAGAATATTGCTTATTGCAATATTGTTTTATATACATAGAATTTTGATACTTTTATTAAGACATGTATTGAAGTATGTATTTCGGACAATAAAATGTGGTAAATGAACACACGGATAGGCGACAATAGATATTAGTGTGTCGTATGTACGAGTGGACATACATATAACACATCTGTGCCGGACTCTTGTAATGGTTTCAACGCCCTACAGGAAAGGACGGATTCTATGTACAAAGCGTATATAACAGCGTTATGTAAGAACCCCTAGGCCGAAGTTAGATTCTCGAAGAGTAGGTCGGGGCGGCCTCCCGTCGTTCCCGGGGGCTCAGGCGAGGTGGGGGGTCGCTTCCCTGCTTTATCCTTATATATGTATACGTGTAATGTTAATGGGACGTCGTCTGACTACTTGCGGCCTCCGTAAGCCACAATTAGACCGTGAAGCAGCACCCAGTCTACCAACGAGCCCAACTGAACGCCTAATTATTTCTTGTAGTACAAGCGATGTAGACTGTAATATGTGTGTGCGTTTTTCATCTATTCGTCAAATATTGCTGAAACAGCAAACTGAAAATTTCAAACAGCAATTAATTATGTTTGAATAAAAAAGAGTTAATGTTAAATATTGGATATTAATGTTGTTAACTTGTAACAAGTGACGTTCATTTAAGACATTGTCTATTAATTTACTACTTTTTACTGAATGTAGAGTATGCAGACATTTACAGAGAGATTGGTCGATATAGAGTTTGCAGGTGAAAAATTAAACTGACAGTGTTGTACGTGCTGCAGGATATATTTTACGCTAAACCTTAGGATAGAAAGCTGTATGCGGTTTTTCTATGTTACGTAAGAATAAAGAAAATCGTTGGCAGCGGTAAGATGCTGTTACGTTGAATTTCCATCGCCGCCGCCACTCGGGCGAGATAACGTTATCAGCGATGGCCTTGTTGAGGGGATTCTGTGAAGCCACATAGGATAGCCTATTACTACTTGCCGAACGCTCATCAAAACTTCGCATATTAAACTGCACGTTTGAACGACTGCCACAAAACAGTAGCTGTTGCAGTTTGAAAAATGTTCGCTTGCCGCTGTTGCAACGAATCGTTGTTTGAATTGTGACAAGGAAAATCGAGCACTGATACACCTACTTAACATCGATGGTATTTAATTGTCGGTTGTACGCTGTATTACCAGTACTGTGAGGTCGAGTGAGACCAGCGTCGAACGTCTATTCACGTGCTGTTCGAGTACGTCACGCCGCGTCTTTTCGTGTCCGCATCGCTGAAACGCAAAAGAGGTCGGTCGTGTTCTCGCCGGCCATCACGCACTCGCCGACAATGAAGAGCGACGCGTTGGCGGTGCTATGGCCAACACATTACACATAATAATGTATGTGGATGTATAGGTAGACGGGCGCCTGGTGGCGCGGTGCTTTGTAGGCGGCACGTAATGCGCGCGTGGTCGCTCAGCCGACTCCGCGCCGCCGGCTCCGCGCCGCCGGACCCGTATCCATGTGTTGTCGGCTTGGTGCGGCCGGGCGACGCACTGTGCCCGCAGTGACCTCACTCTGCTGCCGACGAACGACCCATCTAAATATGAGCTAAGCGCGACCGCGCCGGCCCATTGTTTTTCGCTTCATCGACAACATCACATACACGATCCGCGGCTGAGGTTCACGGTAAAATGAATTTTGATATGTAAATATATGTTAAATTAAGTACATTAACCGCGTGTCAGGGTAATGGCGCTACATTTTTTAGAAGCATGAGCAATGAATGCTACCACCAAAGGTGTGGTTTAGTGTCCAACAACAGTGGGCGCTGAGTACGTGCGATACGGTATCATAATCGTTAACAGACGCGTCACCCACTAATTGACGCCACTTTACGCAGTATCTAAATTTACTTGCGACCAGCCGCTATTCAGTGCAAGTGCATAGATGTGACGCGGTCTGCGCGAACCCCGCGAACTCACTCACCACCTGACACGAAAGCAGCTGGCGACCGGCTGCTTGCGCTTGCGCACGCCGAAACTCGTTTTCGTGCAGACATACGATTTAATGCGACGACGACCCACCGACAACACGCCGCGGCAAAAATTCGCTATTAC